>VYXG01004283.1:1674-54951 GCA_013397235.1 Lanius ludovicianus
CAGGGATTTTCCCCCACAAGGATTTGGCCCCTTGCAATGACCCTCCCCCCAGTTAATTCCCCCCTTGCATTAATCCTAAACACCCTCCCCTAATTACCAGAGATAATTAACCCCGCAATGATTTCCTCGGTGTCCCCACGGCATTTGGGGGATTTGCTCTATTTTGTGTTACCGGGGGGATTTTCCTGCCCCCCCTCCCCGCTGCCTCCCAGGCCAGGCTGGGTGACCCCGCTTTTTCCAGGGATGTCCCCCTTGTCCAGGAGGCTCCAACCCCCCCAAATTCCATCTTTTTCCCCTCCCCGGGATGGCAGCAGGTACCGGGGCCGCCCGCAGCCCCTTTGGCCGAGCATTTGCTTCAGATTACAGGAAAAACAAAAGTTCTTTGAGTTCCCCCCTTCTCCTTCGCCCCCTCGGAGCCCCCCCGGCCCCGGCTGGGCCGAGGCTGTTCCCGGTGGGATCGCGGAGCGCAGGGAAGAGGGGGCTGAGCCCCCCTGAGGACTGAGGGTGTCCCCTCATCCCTGCTTTTGGGGTGACCCCGGGGGGTGCCAGGCTGGAGCCCCTTCCCTGCGCCCCACCTCCGGTGTGGGATCCCCCCGCTCCCTCATCCTTGGATACCCAGCCCCGCTCCCCTTTCCCGGTGTACCCCCGTCGGGAGACCCCCCCGCCCGTGGCATCCCATGGGAATTCCCATCACCGCCACGGCCCATCCCGGTGCGGGGACCCCCCCTGTCCCCGGGGGTGGGACCCCCCTCTGGAGCGGGGTTCCCTNAGCATCTTCCCGAAACACCTTCCCAAAGCACCTTCCCAAAGCTTCTTCCTCAATCTCTGGCACAAAGCGCCTCATCCCCTCCCAAAAAACCTTCCCGAAACACCTTCCCTAAATACCTTTCCAGAGTCCCTTCCCAAAGCGTCTCCCCGAAATATTTGCCCAAAGTGGTTCCTAAAGCCCCCCACGCTGTCCCAACTCCCCTTCCCTAAAGCGCTTCCCAAAACACCTTCCCAAGGCATCTTCCTGAAGCTCCTTCCCAGATCTCCTTCCTGAAGCTCCTTCCCAAACCATCTTCCCAAAATTCTTGCCCAAAGGGACTCCCAAAAGTATCTTCCCGAAACCCCATCCCAAAACACTACCCCAAAGCCCCTCCCCAAAAACCATTCCCAAAGCATTTTCCCAAAGGATCTTCCCAAAACACCCGCTCCAAGCACCTCACACCATCCCAAAAACCTTTCCAAAGCTTCCCAAAGCTTCCTGAAGCCCCTTCCCAAAGCATCTTCCCCAAAAATCCTGCTCAAAGCACCTCACACCTTCCTGAAGCTCCTTCCCAAAACTCCTTCCCTAAATATCTTCCCAAAACCATCCCTGACCGAAGTGCCTCCCATGGAAAACACCCTCCTGGAATTCCCAACCAAGAGGCCTTTCCTCCTCCTTCCTTTTCCATGGAAAACTCCATCCCTGGGATGCTCTTGGCCTCCCCAAAGCAGCACAATTCCCATCCTGAAATCTTCCACTTCTTTCCAAATGTGTGGCAAAGCCCCTCTGAAGGGCAGGGAATGGGGCAGGAGTGAGCCACCAGCACAGAATTCCATAAGAATTTTATGGAAATGTTTTGTGTTTCTTTTCCCGGTGCTGGAAATTCAAGGACAAAGGGGAAGAGCCTAAAAAATATCTGTGGGGCTGTAAGGGTTTCTCCTGGAGCAGATTCCCACCCTCTGGAGGTAAATCCAGGCTTCTCCAAGGTCAGAGGGGGAGCTCAGACCAGGTGAGTGGGACGCAGCCACGGCATTCCCAACTTTTCACGGAGCCTGGGGAATTTCGTCATCGCCCAAGGGGCTGTGAAATCACAGCTGGGGTGGGGAAAGCACCGGGGGAGAGACAATTCCCGAGGGGCGATGGCACCACAGGAATTCCCACCGGGAATGGGAATGCCGGGATCTCATCCCCCCCAGGAGGCTGCAGAGGGTTTGGGGCTCAAGCAGCTCCCAAATCCCGGGGGTCAATCCCGCTTTTCCCACGGGCTTGCACCCCAGGGCCCAATTTTGCAACACAAACGGGATCCTGAATTCCTGCCTTGGGAAAAACTGGGAATTTCGGTGCCAGGAGGGAACAACATTCCCGCAGGAAAAGCTCCCTCCAGGCTCTCCCTCTGCCTGGGCCCTACAGCACCAAAATTCCCTTGGCTTCCCAAATTCCCTGGGATTTCCCGTGCCCGGAGCGGGCAATGCTCTCCCTGCAGCTCCTAAAAATTCCAGCGCTGTTCAATTCCAGCTGGAGAGAGCAGCAGAGAGTCCCGGAGGTTCCGCTCGGCGCAGCATTCCCGGGAATTCCTCATTCCCAGGGAACGTGGGGGGGCTCTGCCTTCCCGGGTCACCCCAAGAGAGGTGCTGCAGTTGCTCCCTGCACGCAAGAATTCCCTGTGGGAATTTCCCTTCCCTGTTTTCCGCTCCCTGGCAGAGGCAGCTGCACCCCCTCGGCCGCACGGACGGATTGGATTCCCTGAGAAAATTCCAGAGGCTCTCCTAGGTAATATTTTATTTTAATTCCCTTTTTTTTTTTTTTTTCCCTAAGGAAAAATCCCTTCCTCAATCAGCGTTTATTTTTCTCCTTGTCCGAGGCTTCCTCACATCCCTTCCCTTTTTTTTTTTTTACACTCTGATCCCCCTTTCCTTATCCAGGTAAAAACATTCCCGAATCTGGAAGACCTTGGAATGCACAGGTGGAATTTTCAGCGTTCACGTCTCACTCAATGACTTTTTTTTTTTTCACCTCATCCCATTTTTAATTGAAAACATTTAATTTAAAAACTCCCAATTCACCCAGATATCTTTAATTTTCCAGCCGGGATTCTCTGCTAATTATCCATTAGGGATCTTGATCCCGTTTTTTCAGTCTGACAGTGGGGTTTATTCCCATTAATTAATATTCCTGATAACCCTTCAATGACTGATTTAATAACTGGGATGCACCACAAGCTCCTTTCCCGCCCCCATCCCCCTGCACAGGTGAAGCTCAGGATGGTCGAATCCATGGAATTCTACATTCCAGAGGAATCCCAGCTCCATCCCCTCTGGAATTGAACCTCTGCCCCTTCCAGGCCGATAATGAGGAGGGGAGGAAAACCCACCCCAATCCTGCCGTGAAAATCAGGGAATTCCAGATTGGAAGCGACCTTAAATATCCCATTCCACGGCCGTGCCATGGGCTGGGACAACTTCCACCATCCCAGGGATTTATATCCAAAACCCCTCCAGTTTTACAACTAATCCCGCAATTTAATTGCATTTTTGCTCCCAGATCTCCAACTGGAATTTTTCATCCAAACCCCCAGCTGGAATTTTTGCATCCAAACTTTCAACCTGTTTTTTTTTTTTTGCAGCCGAACTCCCAGCTGGATTTTTTTTGCATCCAAGCCCCCAACTGGAATTTTTTGCAGCCAAATTCCAATTCCTTTTCCGCCCCCCCCCCCAAAACTTCCCGATCAGTTTTTGCTCCTTCCTTGGTTTTGCTCTTTCTCCCCCTCCCCAAACTCTGCCGGGGCCTCGGGAGCCGCTTCTCCCGCTGGGAGCAGAATTCCACCACTTCCCCCAGCTGGGAACAGGCCCTCAGTCCTGGTCTGGGACTTTGCTTCCCAAAATATCTTTCAAACCAGGCGCCTTTCCAGCCCTGCACTGAAATTTGGGAATTGTCATCGCTGCTTTTTCCACCCTCTGGATGAACAAGCAGCCACCACCCCCTCGGGCAGCAGAAATCCCGCGGGAAGGGGCGCGGATATCCCGGGATTTTGGGAGCGATTGGATGCCGCAGCTCCCGCTCCTCCAAACCCCATCTGGAAAAATCCCTGGGAAGAAAATCCCGAATCTTTTCGCCACTCACCCAAACCTCCAAGCCCAGGTCGGCCCCGGCGGCCGCTTCCCACTCCCGGGAAAACTCGGAGCGTTTTATAGCGTGGGAGCCGGGGTGGTCCCCGCCCACAGGGGGGAAAGTGCCGCTGGAAAATGAGAATTCCTAAGGATTTAGGGATGGTGACAATGTCAGGCTTCCCCCCCGGAGCCTCCGGCCCGGTTCTGCCTCGGCTCCATCACCCCGCTCCCCAAATCCCGCTTTTTAAATTCCAAATGCTCCAAGGGATCCCTCAGCAGGGGCTCCCCCACTTCCACCCCCTGCAGGAGCAAATCCTGGGGGTTTCCCCTCCTTTTCCTATTTTTTCCTTCTTTTTTTCCTCTTCTTTTCCCTCTTTTTTTTTTTTTCCTTCTTCTTTTCCTTCTTTATCTTCTTTATTATTATTGTTTTCCCTTTCTTTTCCCCCTCATTTTGTCCCTTTCTTCCTTACTTTTCTTTATCCCTTTTTTTCTTATTTCCCTTTTATTCTTTTCCCCCCTCATTTTCTCCCTTCTTTTCCTCATTTCCCCTTTATTGTCTTTTTTCCTCATTTCCCCTTCATTTTCTCCCTTCTTTTTATTCTTCTTTTTCTCCTTCATCTTTTTTCTCATTTCCCCCTCATCTCTCCCTTCTTTTCCTTCTCCTTTCTATCCTTCATCTTCTTTTCCCTTCATTATTTTATCACTTCCTCTTCTTTTTTCTTCTTTCCTCCCTCACTTTTCTCCTTTTTCTCCCCCCTTTTCTCTCATTTTTCCCCCTCTATTTTCACCTTTTTCCCCCTCTTATTTTTCCCCTTTCCCCCTCTTATTTCCCCCTTTTTCCCCTTTCATTTTTCCCTTTTTCCCCCCCCTTCTTCCCCCACCCCCCTTTTTTTCCCTTTTTTTTTTTTCTGAAAAGCCTCCGAAACCCGAATGTTTCTGCCCGGAGTTTATCAAATTACATTTGGGGACAAAGAGCTAAAGTGCATTTTCTTGAGGGCTTTGACAACTGGGGGAGCCAGCAAGGAAATGAAAAGAATGACAGAAAACCAAAGGCTTTTGTCGGATGCAGATCGGGAAAAGCCGCCCTTGGGGGGGCCTTTTCTTTCTCTTTTCCTTGGATTTGCTTCCCACTTTCTTTTCCCAGGTGTTGAACTCGGGGCTGTGGGAAAAGCACGGAAAATCCCTTTGGATTGGGGTGGGGGGGGTGGATGTTAAATGCTTAAATTGAGGTTTTTTCCTGGGGTTTTCTTTTTTTGGTTTGATTTGGTTTGGTTTCTTTTTTTTTTAACAAAATGCCAGTGTTTCAAAGGAAAATGAAGCCCCTTTGGAAATGTGAAGCTCCGAGATAATGACCGGATCGCTCCAGGACTGGATGGGAACAGGTGATGTTTTTTTCCTTCCTTTCTTGTTCCCATCTGTCCTTTGTTCCACGGGAGACCGAGGAGAGACAGAAACGAGATCATTTTGATATTCCCCCTTTTTGTGCATCCGCCTCTTCCCGAGGAACGGGGACGCGGCTTGGGCCCGCTCCAGGCGCCGGGAGAGGGGGGATGCGGCGGAGCCTCGGATGAAACCCCAGGGAAATCCCAATAAACCCCCAAACCTCAACTTTTTATCCCTTAAAAACCAAAAGGGGAGGGGTTGGGGCTGCTCTGACCCCGAGCTCTGGATGGGCCCTCGGGAAGATGCTCCAGGGACACCCTCGGGGTCATCCCAACCCAATTTATCCCCATTCCCAACCCCTTTTCCTGCATCTTGGGGCCACTCTCAGCCTCTCTCTTCCCCAGAATCCTTCAATTCCTCCTCCAAACCCAATCCCAAGGCAATAATCCCGTGGCCAAAAGCCCCCTGGAGCATCCCAAATCCCAAATTCCCAGCAGAAATCCCCATGGGAGCTGCACAGAGAAAGTTTTGAGCTTCTGTTCCCTTTTTTTCCCCAATCGCGAGAATTTTGCCAGATTTTCTCCTCACTTCTGGGTCGGATGAGCGGGGATGGAACTGGGAATATTTTCTGTGCATGATCCCAGAGGTTCTCCTTAAGGTCTCTTAGTCTGGAATTCTCCTCAGGAAGAAGAGATCCTTTTCCTGAGTATCCTCTCTTTTTTATTTCCAAATTTATTTCTTTCAGGTCATTTATTTTAGCTCCCTTCCCTCTGCCAGACATCCCCCCAAAAAATCTTATTTAAATCCCAACCTGCCAGCATGGCCTGGGATTTATCCTGGTTTTCCAAACAAACTTCCTCATTTCTAAGAAATTCTGCTACCAGCAAAGCCACTCTCCCAATTTTCAGACCTTTTTCCAACCCATCCAGCTTTTCCCTGGCCTGGATCTCCCGATAATTCCCCAAAAATGGGTGGGAAGTGAGGGGTTTGTGCATCCTTGCAAGATTCCAGCCTCTCTTCTCCAGGCCACGGAGAAAATTCCAAAGGCCCAACAAGGACCATCTTCCCCCCTCCGGAAGGAAAAGAAACCCCAGGGAAGTTTCTCCCTTCATTCCCAACACAAAATGCCAGGGAATGCGGGACTGGGAGGGAAGGAGGGAGCGAGGGATCCATGGATATCTTTAAAAAATGGGAATTTGGAGTCGTTGTTAAGACATAATTTCCATCCCAAGTATTTGAACATAAAACCTGGATGAGGAGGCAACTCCGAGGACCCACACAATGGGAATATCCCAATATTTTCTCTCTCCCAGACCAGGATTTCCTCTCTGCGAAGGGGGCTGGTTTTTATCCCGCCATCCCGAATTTGCACCCTTCTCCCCGCGCTGAAGATTCCCACCTGCTCCCTTTCCACCTCTCTGCTCCTGCCCCTCTTCCCAACCCGTCTCAAAATCCTTGGGAAAAGAGGTTTCAAACCCAAGTGGAGCCCAGGAGCATTGGTGGAGCCGGGATTGGAGGCTGGAGTCAAGCACATCCCCCCTGCCCACGGCTCCATCCTCATCCCTGAATCCCGACAGTTTTCCTCCCTGAACCCACGGGGGAAACAGGGAAAAGGGGGGAGAAAAGGAAGGAAAGGACCCGAACTGAGCCCCAAATGCCAACCACATCCAGAGGAAATTCCATGTGGGATTTGCTGCCGAAGCGAAGGGCTTGGTGCCCTTGGAGACCGGCCCGGGGCTCCTCTTTCTGCAAGGACTCCCAAAATTCCCCTTTTCCCTTCAGGATCTTTCTAAAACTCCCTTTTTTTGGCTCAAACAGCCAAAATTTCCATCCCCCCAGAGCCCACCCTGGGTGAGGGACCCCTCTCAGCCTCCAGCACCTCCATCCCACCGCCCAAGGAGCCTTAAAAACAGGGAAAACCCTCTGGGATGAGGCCCTGGACCACGGATGTCACCCTGAGGTGGCCCAGAAAAGCAAGGAAGGGATGGGAGTCTGTTCCCTGTGGAATATGCGGGATTTTTATCCAAACAAGAAGGGATTTTCTTCTCCATTCCCAGAAAAAGAGAGGGAAGTTTGTGAGTGAGGGAAGGTTTGGGGAAGAGAAGAGAACAGCAGTTTTCAGAACCATTTTTTCCTGGTTTTGGGAAGTTTGGGGGAGTTTTCCACTTCCCTCAAGGATGTGGAATGAAGCAGAAAGCACCACAGCTCCGTTCCTTCCCAAACCCCCTTTCCAGCCGAAACCCAGGGGAAGGTTCCTCCAGCTCATCCTTGGGATCACTGAGCTCCAGGGAGGTTTTCTCGTTCCTCTCACAGAGTTTAGTTTTCCTTTAAGGAAAAATTAGTGAAATTTCCCTTGTTTTTAGGAAAACTCACAGAAACTTCCCTTCTTTTTAGGAAAACTGCCTTAAAATCCAAATCAATCCATGCTCCCAGTTAGAATTCAGGGAAATAAATTCATACCTAGTTTGAGCCATTTTCAGGATGTCTACAAGGTAAAACTCATTTTCCTACATGGAATATCCCAGATTGGTGATGGGAAGAAGAACCAGCAGCTTTTTTTGGAGGTAAAACCCCATTTTCCTGCATGGAATATCCTGGATTGAGAACAGGAAGGGAAATTAGGATTTTGAGGAATAAGGGGGGGTGCTGGTGCGGGGTAACCAGGAGGTGTTGCCCCCTTTGAGCATCCTCCACCCGAATAAATCCCCAGCCAAGCCTCAAAGCACCCGGATGAGCAGACCCCAAGACGAATCCTTTGCCCAGCGATTTCCAGGGCTCTGGCATCCGAGATCTGGGCAGGAAGTTGTTAATATTTGGGAACGAGGCGGTCCCTGCTCCTCCTTGCACAGAACCCCTCGCTCAAAGCTCATTTGCATTCATTAAGAGGCCGGGGTGATTAGCGGAGCCCTCCCCCCTCACCTGCCCGTGAAAGGTCCCTCTCTCCCGCCGGAGCTCCAGGGATCGAGGCCGATCGGGTGACAGAGCAAAGAATTCGCTCTGAAAGAAGATTCATCCCCAGGGTCCGGCGCGGAGGCCTCGGAAGAGGTGGCTCCGTGCGGATTTGGGAGGCTCCGCTCCACCGGGATGTGTCCACGTTATCCCAGTTCCTGCTGCTGCCCATGGAGCGGGAGATGGGGAGGATTCCCAGGATGATCAGGAGTTTTATCCCTCGTGCTCTGTCCTTCCTGCCTTGGCGCGGGAGATGGGGCGTTGATGTTGGCGGGAGTTGAATGTCCACTTCCTGAGGCCATTCCTGTCCCCCTGAGGGCATTCCCATCTCCTCGAGGCCATTCCCATCTCCTTGAAGACATTCCAGTCTCCCTAAGGCCATTCCCCTCTCCGTGAGGTGATTCCCATCTCCTTCAGGCCATTCCTGTCTCCATGAGGCCATTCCCATCTCCATGAGGCCATTCCCATCTCCATGAGGCCATTCCAGTCTCCTTCAGTCCATTCCCATCTCCATGAGGCCATTCCCATCTCCATGAGGCCATTCCCATCTCTGTGAGGCCATTCCAGTCTCCTTCAGGCCATTCCCATTTCCTTGAGAACATTCTAGTCTCCGTGAGGTGATTTCCATCTCCGTGAGGCCATTCCCATCTCCGTGAGGCCATTCCCATCTCCTTGACAACATTCCAGTCCCCATGAGGCCATTCCCATCTCCCTGAGGGTCTCCAAGACAGTCAAGATGCTCTCCCAGACAGGTTTCCCAATCCTGTCCCTCCAAAGATCACCCCAGGAACTGCTCCTTGGATTTTGGTCTAAACTCAGCTCCCAAACTCATCCTGAACATGAGATCAGTGTCCCAAAACCTGCTCCACTTGGATCCCAGTTGGACACAGCCTCCTGAGCAGGAAGATGAAGAAAATCCCGATGAGGGATCACGGGCAGGCCCTGCTGGGCATCCCATGGGCTCCCTCCCATTCCAGAGAGCATCCATTAGATGCCAAGAGATCTGCTCTGATGGACGCTGGAATTTTCGGAGCTGCTGCCGGCTTTTGGAGGGATTTGGAGCCCAAACCTGGGAGTCTCCGGTCATTCCATGAATATTTGACTGCCAGCACTTGGCTCCCAGGAACATCCAACACTGGGCAGGCAGGGAGGGCTCCTCCTTGGGAAACCTTGGTGGGAGGGTGTCCCAAAGGACATCCTGGAGCTCCTGGAGGCCGCCAAGGGGGGCAGGGGATGCCCATGGGAGCAGACGCACTTTGGGCACTCAACTCAAGCCAACACAGGCCCTCCATCTCCCCTGGCTTTAAATCCCACACCTGGGTTTAAAGCCGGATCCTGATCCCAAATTTCCAGATCCCAGCGGGGCTGTGGGACCAGGGATGGACCCTTGGACACTCAGCCCCCGGGATCAGGATGGGAATTGCCACCGGTGCTCCCCACTCAGGCTCAGCACCAGGATAATCACAAAGCACAACTGCCCAGGGATGGGGGGCTTAAAACCAGATCCCAATCCCACATTTGCAGATCCCAGCGTGGGTGGGGGACCGAGGACGGACCCAAGGACACTCATCCTCCGGGATCAGGGATGGGAATGGCACCGGTGCTCCCTGCTCAGATTCAGGCCTGGGGAGGACAGGCTGGCCATTCCAGGGACAGGCTAGCCCTTCCAGGGACGGGCTGGCCTTTCCAGGGACGGGCTGGCCATTCCAGGGATAGGCTAGCCCTACCAGGGACAGGCTGGCCTTTCCAGGGACGGGCTGGTCCTTCCAGGGATGGGCTGGCCCTTCCAGGGACAGGCTGGTCCTTCCAGGGATGGGCTGGCCCTTCCAGGGACGGGCTGGCCATTCCAGGGATGGGCTGGCCCTTCCAGGGATGGATCCCAATGCTCCGAGCTGCCGTAAAATCCCCGGGATGTCCCCGTCCTGCTCCATTGTCCACCTCTGGCACGAGACGGTTCTCATTAAGGCCTGCAATTGATCTCCTGGCTTTGAAGGAAACAAGAAAGGAGGAACAAATCCAATGGGATCCTCCTTCCTGCGGCCCAGGGGAACAAATCTGGCTTTAATTTCTTTTCCTTTTGTCGTTCCAGTCAGGATTTCGCTTTAACGACGCTGCCTTCCCCATCCCTCTCCTTGTGCTCCTCGAGAAACAAGGAAGTCCCCTCTGCTTTCCATGTTCCCTCCCTTTGTTCTCCACGCTTGATTTATGAAAGGACTTTTCCCTCCCCAAATCCTTCATTTTGGGAGTCAAGGACCCCCAAAATGGGTGGTTCCCACCCCAGAGTTCAGAAGAGCCGTGCTGGGGCTCACTCAGATGTTCCCAACTGGCTCTAAATATTCCAGCTCCGCTGGGAAGGTGCCGGAGGGCCACACCTTTGGAGCCATCCTTTGGGAAGGAGCTCCTGCATGGTTTTGATTGCCAGTTCTTCCTGGAGAAAATCCACTCCAGCTCTGGAATAATTCCCCCCCCAAACAGGTAGGAAGAAGGATCCAGTGGGATTGATTTCCCTGGGGGATTCAATCCTGCATGGAAGCCCTGTGGAAAACCGGGGAGAGACGCTGAAAGTCGCGCCCTCTCCCTGATCTCTCTGGCACAAATCCTGGTGGTGCCCGCAGAGAAGCTGCTCTGAGGCAGCGTGGTGATGATACCTGGGAAAAAAAGCAAGGATTTAGGGATTAAGGTGGATAAAGGCATGGAGCATGATGGTCTTTTAATCAGCAAAGAGACCCAACTTAAGGTCTTTTAAGCGGAAAATGTTTTTCTATTTTTTCACTTGGCACAAGCATCAAAAAGTTATTAAAAGGGCCTGGTTAAATATCTCATTAATGAAGATGAACGAGGCCCCAGATTTGTTTTTAAACACTTCAAAGCTGTTTTTTTCTGACCTCCCAAAGTGTGAGTGTGGAGGGGGATCTCAGTGCCTTCAAATGTTCCTTATTTCTGGAATTTTACAGCAGCTTTAACTGATTTCAGTGTCGGAGCTGCTGCTGCTCACCCTAGGAGGGAGAACTCAGGCTGGGATATGAGGAAAATCCATCTGGTGATGCAGGAACAGCCCAGGGATCTGAGGGGCTGCTCTGCACATCCCAACGCTCCATCCCATGGGAGATGGTTTTGGTGGGATTGAACGGGCCCCCTCCTGCTGGGAGCACACAGGAGAGCCTGGGAAGGAACAGCTCCAGGGGATGAGGGATCTCAGCCCCCACAAATCCCAGCTGGTGCTGCCCCACATGGAAAACTGGGAAGGAGGCAGGTTATGCCACCATCCCATGATCCAGGCATACCAGTCTGGGACAAGTCTTGCCACAGAATCATGGAATGGTTTGGGTGGGAAGGGACTTTAGAGATGATCCAGTTCCCTCCCATCCATGGGCAGGGACACCTCCCACTGTCCCAGGCGCTCCCAGCCCCAATGCCCAGCCTGGCCTTGGACATTCCCAGGGATGCAGGGGCAACCCCAGCTGCTCTGGGAATTCCAGCCCAGCCCCTGCCCACCCTCCCAGGCAGGAATTCCACCCCAAATCCAATCTAAATCCATTCCAGTTTAGCGCCATCACCCCTTGTCCTGGGACCAGGTCAAAGGGGATGAGCTCTGAGCTCTTATTAATGGGGCCAAACCTTCAGGCTGCCCCACAAGTCCCCAAGCCCAAACCACAAGAATCCCCAGCCCCAAATACAAAACATCCCAGAATCCTGAGCCCCAAAATAAAAAACATCCCAGCTCCTGCCAGGGCCAGGAATGGGAGGAGCTGGGTTTCAGATGGGTTTTTGATACACAGCCCCAGAGAAGCTCCTGGGTGCCTTATTTGAAGAAGGATGGCATTAAAATCACCCTCCCCATTACCCGACACTAATGGGGCTCAGTGCATTATTCCTATCAAAGTGCAATTTGCATTTACAAAGGGATCCCGGGAAGTGATGGATGGGGAAGGAATGGAGAAAGCCTTGTAGAGCCGAGCGTGCTGGCGGCGCAGGAACCTCCCGGCACCGGGCGCTGTTCCCCACACCTTCCCCTCCACCCCACAGCCGTGGTGTCGGCTGAAATGAACATTCCGGCCCTCGCCTTTCACCCCGCAGCCCATCAATAAAAGCTGGAAGAGCTGGAGGAGTGGGAATACTCATTTATCTTCATTAGGACTCTGGCCAGCTCCTCTGATCACCACGTCGGCGTCGCCGGGGAGAGAAAAAGCTACTGTTCCTTTTTCCCTGGATTCCCGGCCCACACACCCGAGCAAAGGGCTGGGATCCCGCTCAGCACCTGCCCTGGGCGGAGGGAGAAATGGGATTTTGGGGGGATTCCCCTTCTCTCTGCTCCTTCACGGAAGCAGAGCTCTGGGAGAGCAGTGGGGAGAGACGAAATTAATGCCAGGAGCTCCCATCAGGGCGGGAGGTGGAAGAGGAGGAGCCCTGATAGACAGAAGGTGGAATGGGAGACTCGGGAATGATCCTGTGCACGGCCTGGAGTTGGCCTCGATGATCCCCGGGGTCCCTTCCCATTCAGCACATTCCATGATTCCAAGATCCGTGGCTCAAGGATCTTAAAGGGATAAAAAAACGCTCTGGCCCCAAGGCTCGGCCACCGTCCCAGATCCCCACGTTTCCGACTCGCACTGCCTGCTTAGAGGTCCCATTTTGGATAAGGGGGATAATTTGGGGAAAAGCACTGCACTCTCCCTGCCCTTGCCAAGGTTTGCTCCCACGGACACACAGAAAGCCCCCTCAAATCCCCTCCCAAGCCGCTGGCAAACCTTGCTGGGATGCTGAGGGACAGATCCAGGTGCTGCCATCCTCAGGAATGTCCCACATCCTCCCTGGACACTGCCCCACCTCTTCCCACGAAGGATATTCCTGGGGTCATGGAATGACCAGAGACCCCAGGATTGGGTTCCAAATTCCTTCTGAAATCCATCGGCAGCTCCCAGAAAATTCTTCCAGTGCCTGCCAGAGGAGTTCTCTTGGCATCTGGATGGTGCCACCTGGAGTGGGCCAACATCTTTGAGGAATCCCAGCAGGAAGGCGGCACCGGGACCCCGCTGCTGCCAGGGGTGGGGTCCATCCACCAAAAGGCATCTGCTCCAGGAGGGCCCTTTGGGACTCCCTGGGACTCTTGGAGACAGATGGAGGGCTCAGAGGGGCAGCATCTGTCCTCCCGTGGAAGTGACCGCACCTTGGCATGGGAGGAATCTCATGGAAGAGCCTCATGGCCCAGCCCAGCCCGATTCCACAGCATAAAAAGAGATAAGGAGGGGAGAACTTGGCTGATCCACTCTGGGCTGGGAAAAGGGAGACTGGAAAAATCCCTGGCTGAGCCAGGCCATTCCCTGGGAAGACGCCAAGATTCCCAAATATTTCCCCTGACTGGACACCAACATTTCACCCCTCCAGGCTTCCTCAGCCACCTCACCCTGGCTTGGCCACCTAAAATCCCACAGATGAACCCCAGGTGGGAGAGTCACCTCTGATCTTCCAGCTCTGGGAAGATTCCAGGCATCTAAAGCTGAGTGAGATGAATCCCTCACCCACAAGTAGAAGAGGAAGCAGGATTTGGAGGCCTCAGAGCACCGGCTTCCCAAGAATGAGGGAATCTGGTGCTCTTTCTTCTCATTGCAATTTCGGGATCATTTTTCTCCGACGTTTTTCCCCCTTGATTTCATTTGGGGATCCTCAGCCACACTCCAGGCTCCGGCCTCAGCTGAGGTGACAGAAGTGTGGAGCCAGAGGTGACCCCTCAGCCCTGTCCCCAGCAGCCAATCCCCCCTGGAGAGGAGCAAACAAATCCAGCAGGGAATTCTGGCACTAAAAATGACAGATTGGGAGCAGTGCTGCTCTCCCAGCATTTTACAGGCTGCTCCCACAGGAGTTATTGCCTGGATCTTCCCTGGTTTATGGGATTAACAACCACATCAGCTCTGCCCCTGCCAACCCTCCCTGTGCCTGGTAAGGAGCTTTTTTCTGTCTAATTACCCAAGTGACATCGTTAAGTCTCACCCAGCCATCCTTGGCCAGATTTAGGCTCTGCTCTGGACTCACAAAAGGTCCCCAGGCCTGAAAATGTCCAAATCACAGCAGAAATTTGCAAAAAGTCCTTCTTGTACCTAAAGTCCCACCTCAGGATCCGAGAAATGGGAAAGAACAAACAAAAAAACCTCCTTCTTCTCCCTTGTCCTGCCAAACACACGAGGACACCACAAACTTTGGGTCTGAGAGGTTTTATTGGATATCAGGAAAGGTTCTTCCCCCCGAGGGTGCTGGCACTGCCCAGGCTCCCCAGGGAATGGGCACTGAGGCTGCCAGAGCTCCAGGAGCAATGGGACAGCGCTGCCAGGGATGCCCAGGGTGGGGTTGGTGGGGGGTCTGGGCAGGAACAGGGGTTGGATCCATGATCCTGTGGGTCCCTTTCCAACCTGGGATGTTCTGCAATTCCAGGATTCATGGAAACGAGGAGTTCTGTGCCTGTGCAGGACGCAAGGAAGGATGGGCAGAGCTTCCACCCCACCCTCAGGGATGGAATCAGAACAATTTAGGTGGAAACGCCTCCCCAGATCATCAGGGCCAAGGCCACCACATGTCCCTGGAGGCTCCACTCCTGCTCCCTCCCTGTCCTCCTACCCTGCTCAGCTCTCTCCATGAGTTTGCTCCTTCCCTGTCCCTGTTTGCCCATGGAGGAGCCTGTTTGAACAAGGAATTTGCTTTGCTGACCACACAAAGAGCTGGGAGCAGCTCCCTGACCACGAGTGACCTTCAGCCCCAGGCCATGGGAGCAGAGTCTGACCCCAGCAGCGTCCCCACACCTGAGGGTCAGACTCTGCTGCCAGGGAGCCGGGCATGGGACAAGGGGACCTTGTCTGAACTGTGCTGGGGAGGCTCAGGTTGGACATCAGCAGGAATTCCCTCATGGAAAGGGTGGTCAGGCCTTGGAAGTGCCCAGGGAGCTTTGGAATCCCCATCCCTGGAGGTGTCCAAGGAACAACTGGATGTTGGTCTGGGCAACAATGTGGGCATCAGCCACAGGATGGACTCGATGATCCTGGAGGGCTTTTCCAGCCTCAGGGATCCCAGGATTGTCCATGGCTGTAGGAACCCAGCCCCTCTGGGAGAATTCCATCCTCCTGGAACAACAGCTGGGCTCCCAGGTCACTGAGGGGTCCAGTTTGCACCTCTGCCTTTAGGTGGGAAAATCTGGGAGCTGAATCCTGGCCGGAGCCCAGCTGGAGCCCCTGGCTGGGGATGGAATGACCCCCGTTTGTGTCACTGAGATGAGCCTGGAAGCCGATCTCAGGGAGCCTCAGAAAACAGCTCAGTTCTGATTTTGGGAAGGAAAAATTCCTGGCGGGAGAGACCTTAGGGTGGGAGGTGGGAATGAGAGCTGCTTCCAGAACTGCTCCCAGCCACGGGGTTTTGGGGGGGAGCTGGGTTTGATCCAACGAGGCAAAAAAACCCCAAAAGGGGCATTTAAACCCACTTGTTCCCGGATTGTTTTGACAATCCAGTAGGAATCCTGACTTCCCACCAGCTCCTGGCCCCAAAACTGGGGGATCTGAGCTGCCTCCTGCCCGTGCTGAGCAGGATCAGGATGCCTTTGGATGGATGTTGGAGGAGCTTCCAGCCCATTCCCGACCTGTGCAGGGGCCCCTGGGCAGGCCCTGCTCCAGCTCAGTCCCCTCCTGCTGGTTCTCCAACCTTGGAGATGCTGCAGCCCCAACACCCCCACCCCATCCCCACCATCCTCCTCAATTCCAGCCTCTCTGGATCCAATTCCAGCCAATTCCACGGAGAACATTCCATCCCCTCCCCCCTTGCAGAAGCCCACGATGGATTTGGAGGCCATTGGAAAACGTTTTCCTCAACAAAACAACTGCAAACCTTTGGATCTTCCTTCCCTGGCCACCATTCCCAGGCCCCTCCTATCCCTCAGCAGCCCCGTTCCAGAGCAGCTCCAGCCCCTCCGTGCCCTTCCAGCACCGCAGCCCAAAATTTGGGATCACAGGCACCAAAAAACAGGATGGTTGGACAACTCCCAGCTCACACCTTCCCTCTTCCATCGTTTTTGGTGCTTCCCTGAGCATCCCTCGTCCATCACCCCCAAGCAAACACCCTCAGCTTTCCTCGGGAGCAATTTCCCCAGGAGGGTGGGGAGAGAGAGGCTGGAAAATAATATTTAGGAGGGAGCCAAGCAACTGGGTGTGTCTCAGGAAGGCCAGGATGTGCCTTAGTCATCGGCTTATCCATCTGGGAATGAGGGCAGGGTCACCCTGGGGTCACGGATGTCCCACCTCACCTCCACCTGCTTCCAAGCAGCGCTTTGGGAAGGGGAAACCATCCAAGGTCGTCCCTCAGATGACCGGAAAAACAAATAAAATCAGAACGAACCCAAAAGCGAGGGAGGAACCGGTCCCCTCCTGCGGCGGGGAACTTCCTGGCTGGGATTGCAGCATGCAAATCTCCCCCGCCCATCCCACTCCCGGGCAGACGGGGCGGATCAAAAGTGCCAGGGAAGCGGGAGGGTGCCGGGAGCGGAGGAGAGGATGGCATCCTGGTGGAGGTTTTTCCAGGCACTGTGGGATCCCAGTTTTGGGAAGGAGTCAGTTTTCATGGAATGGTTTGTGCTGGAAAGGACCTCACAGACCATCCCCTTCCAACCCCATGGGACACCTTCCCCTAGACCAGGCTGCTCCAAGCCCCCCATTCCCAGGTGGAAATCAGCTGGAAAAACTAGGGATTCTCCCTGTCTCTGCTCCAGGAATTGAGCCATCCCTGGTGACAATTCCAGCTGCTCCAGGCATTAGCAAAAAGGAGCCTTCTGGAAAACAAAAACAAAACAAAACAAAAAAGAAATTAATGCAGATTAATGTGAATTTTTGCAACTGGAATTAATGACTCTCCCTTAGGAATTCAGGGCTGCACGTTTGGAAATGATCCAAGCTGGGAAGACCCGAGTTTGTGAAAGCTGCACCTGGTTGGACATGGCACATCTTCAGCAGGATCACGGAGGTGTCTGGGATCATGGAATAGTCTGGGATCATCCTCCAGCCCTGAGGACACCTGGTGAGGCCAAACCTCCACCCACTGGATGACCTCCACAAAAACAGGGAGCCAAATCCATCCTGCCCCTTGGGAACACTCCAGGCACTGTCCGGAGCCGTGCCCGAGAATCACCTGGGCACTGATTTAATAATTTAATTAAATCGTGAGGATAATTGGTGTCTGAACCCTGGAACTGCTTAATTTGCTGGGATAGACAGAGCCCCGGGGCTTTTGCTCCAGCCCATCCCCAGGAAAGCATCCCAAGGCTGGGAATTATCCGAGCAGGTGTGAGACGGGGTCAGGCCTGAGGGTTTGGTCTCCAGCTGAAGCCGGGGGTGGGGAAATCTCGCCCTGGTAACCCCACAAGGCCAGTCCTGACACATTCCCTGCTCCGTGTCCAACCCCGGGGTGGGTTTCCAACGAAACCAGCGGAGGATGAGTCACGAACTCGGGTTTGGGTTGGAAAGGACCTGAAAGATCTTCTCATCCCAAGCCTCCTTCCTGCACCTGGGAGCCAGACCCCAGCCAGATCCTATCGACCCCTGCCTGTCCCCACAGGCCCCAGGCTGCTCTGGCCTCCTGCAGACAGAGCTCCCAAACCTCTCCTGAATCCAGGGAACGCCGGAGCCGGGCGGGAAAGCTGCGACTCCACCACTCCTGGGGTCTGGATGGGCGGGATCGTGCCCAGGATTGTTCGTTCTGCCTCTGGTGGTGGCCACAGCACAGCCTCAATGCCAGAGCATCCAGGAGATGACCTCGAAATCCACATGTGCCCAGCATTCCCTTAGGGATGAGCTGGATCTGCATCCCTTCTGTCTGGAGCTGCCTTTTCCCAAGCAAACAACCACAGAATCATGGAATTTTGGGGATGGAAGGGATCTTAAATCACATCCCATTCAGCCCCTGCCACGGGCAGGGACCCCTCCCACTGCCCCAGGGTGCTCCAAGCCCCAATGTCCAGCCTGGCCTTGGGCACTGCCAGGGGTGCTGGAGATTGCTGAGGTGAGTCCAGGCCCTTGGAAACAAAAGGTTGGAGCGTCCTGGGACAGTGGAAGTTGTCCCTGCCAGGGGTTGGGATGAGATGGGCTTCAAGGTTCTTTCCAACCCAAACCATTCCATGATTCCATGAAGACATTAAAGGAGGGTTTTTCACCCCTGGCTGGCTGCAGCCACCCTTCCACCTGGGAATTCCTGTGCTTCCCACAGCTCACACACCTGGGAATGCTGCCAAGATCCCTCCATCCACCAGCTGCCCTGAGATGAACCTTCTCGCTCAGCCATGGACAATCCAATGGGATCCAAAGCCAGGACACAAGGATCACCCCACCAGCCACCAGCCGGGCATGGGGTTTGGCCCATGGAGCAACAACGTTCCCAACCAATCCCACCAAGGACTGAATTCCCCACCGGAGTTTCGCATCCCTCAAGCCATTGCCTTTCCACAGAAAGGAGGATTCCTTGGAGCAGGATCCCTCTGAGCAGGGAATGGGATGGGGTTGGGCACCACGGGCACCCAGGGAATGCTCAGCACAGGGGCTCAGGCTCTGGGATCATGCTCTGCCCCAAAATCCCATTTTCCCGGCCTCTCCCTACATCCTGCCCTCGGAGCAGATGGATTTAAGGGCACTTATCTCAGACTTATCCCAGTCTGATCCCAGAAAGAGGCACTGGAGAGGTTTCAGAGCCCAGGCTGTGATGCCAGGGCTAAGAAGCAAGGAAACTTCCACCTAGGAAATTCCAGCTGGGAATTTCCACCTCCAACAGCCACAGCTCCAACCCAAGGGCACCCAGTCAGCCTCTGCTCAGGTTCTTCCCACAACTTCCCGCTGCCTCCTGTTCCAGTGGAGCCAAGGGCAGGAAAAGACCGGGATAAAGCTCTCTCACATCTCAATCCCTGGGAGCCTCAGCCAGGATTTTCCTCTTTCCAGCCCACGGGGGGTGTCCGATTCCCACCAAAACCAGTCTGGGTGATAATTCCAAGGTTCCCACGATCACTCCCTGTAAAGTGAACCCCACTGCCTCAGAAAGCCCCAAAGCTGTGCCCCAACAAGGAAAAATCCCGGCTTCACGTGGGCTTGGGAATGCTGAGGGAGGAGCAGCCACTCCTCTGCAGAGGCTCCATCCCTCAGAGTGGGCAATATTAAGGATATGCACCCAAAAGTCAATTTTCCCCTTTTCTGTGGGTTCCTTCTGGTCTGAATCACGATCCTGTGGAGAAGGGGAAGAGCCAGAGGCAGGGAAAGAGGAAAGACCTGTCCCAACAGGACAGCCTGGAAGGTTGCTGCCCATCCTTTGGGAAAAGGAACGTGCCTGGAAATCCAGTCACACACCGGGCCCTGGCCTGGAAAACCCATGGCTTGGGCTTGGAAGAGCCTGGTGGGGCCCAGGGAAAGGTCAGAGCCAAGGATTTGAGGAGGATTTGAGGAGGTGAGGAGCCAAAAGCTGCCCTCAGCCAGGGATTTTGGCACAGGGAAACATTCCCAGAGGAGCAAATGGTGGTGGTGGGATGGGGACAGGATGGAGCATCCCAAGCTCTGCACAGCCCTGGGGCCACCACAGCTCGAGCCCAAAGAGAGCGAAAAGGGGAGTCCAGGCTCTCTCCAGGTGCCCCCAGGACCTCCCAGCAGCTGCCTGGCCCCTCGGGATGGATGGAGGACAAACAGGGCCACGCTGCTCCCGTGGCAGCAACAAGTGCCCGGGGCCACCAGGGGAGGAGAACCGCGGTGCCACCACTTCCCCGAGCTCCTCACGGGAGCAGAGGAGCGGCCCGGAGCCCCTCGGAGCGGGAGCCGCCATCTGCAGCCGGTGGCTGATGAATACAAACGAGCGCCCCGTGCCCCGCCGGGGGGTCTTTAACACTTCACACGTCCCGGTGACAGTGAGCGATGGCCCCCGCGGGCAGCTCCGCGTCCCGGGGCAGCGCCTCCGTCCCGGGAGATGAATGAGCGCCCGGCAGACGCGGCACCGCCGTCATTTGTCATCCCTGAACCTTTCGGGGAGCAAATCCCATTTGGCCGCCACCAGCGCGGGCTCGGTACCTGCGCCGGGCCCCGCTGGGTCAGGGAGGGGCGGCGGTGATGGATGTCTGCTCCCGGCTAATCGGATCCAGGGCCGGGCAGATATGGATGGGCTCCCGCCTTTGATCCGCGGCGCTCGGGAGCGCTCATCCAATTAGTGCCCCACGGAATGCAATTAGCGCGGCTGGAGGCACGTGGGGCGAGGGATGGAGGGGCTCTCCGGCAGGAATGCGGCCCGTTCCCACCTGGGATGCACCGGGAAACGCTGAGGAGGGAAGGAGGAAAAGTCCTGTTTATCCCGAGCGGTCCCATCCTAATTTTCCCCTCACCACCCTCATCTTCCGTGCCACCTGGCTGGACCATCCTCACCCTCTCCTGGCATCCCCGTGACCCAGTTTCCCATCCCGGATCCGGCTGCTCCACCTCCCGTGCCCGCATTTCTCACCCTGCACGTCATGCATCCTCCTGGATCCCCTCCAGCCTCCCTACCTTATCTCCCTCCTTATCACAAGCCACCCTATCTGCGATCTGCCCCTCTCCCTTCTCACATTTATCTGCTCCCACCGCCTCCTTCACCTGGGCTCTGCGGGCAAGTGGTGACAGCTGGCTCTTATCAGCTTCCTGCTGCCACCTTTGCCTCAGACTCCTCACTCCTGGGAACTTCGGTGCTCCCGCTCCAGCACCCACCGGCCCACTCCTTCCCGGCTTTCGGGGCTCAGAGGTTCATTGCAGGAGTTTTTGGAGCCATGGCAGAAGAAATCATGGAATCACAGAATGAACTCCATCCCACCCCATCCGTGGGCAGGGACACCTCCCACTGTCCCAGGTGGATCCAAGCCCCAATGTCCAGCCTGGCCTTGGGCACTGCCAGGGATCCAGGGGTAGCCCCAGCTGCTCTGGGAATTCCAGCCCAGCCCCTGCCCACCCTCCCTGGCAGGAATTCCTTCCCAAGATCCCACCCATCCCTGCCCTGTCCATGGGACACGACGGGAAAGTGACCCCACAGGCATCTCCCGGTCCCAAACCTTCTCCTGCCCTGTTCCTGGGGCTCCCTGGAGGAGGCAAATCCCATGGAGTCAGATTCACCCCACAGCTCCGCTTCCCTGCAGCCTCAGCCGATCCCATCAGGAAGGAGGTGAGGAGGTGAGGAGGTGAACCGAGGTGAGGGCAAGAAGGGACAGAGACAGCAGGAAACGAACGCTCGGGAGCAGCTGCTGGGAAACGTTTGTCTCAACTGGCTCGGAGAAAATCAGAAGCAAAGAGAAACCTCCCAGCTTGGGGTGGCTTGTGGGGTGCTTGGGGTGCCTTGTGGGGTGCTTGGGGTGTCCTGGGCAGGGCCAGGAGCTGGACTGGGTGATCCCTGTGGGTCCCTCCCAACCAGGATATTCCCTGATTCTGTGATTTGATGCAAACCGGGCTGGCACCGCATCCTGGGGCTGGAATGGCGGCTCAGCGCTGGGCTGGGGGTGTGCTGAGGACACGGCGGGGGACAGCGCTGGTGGCCGAACCGGACCAGGGGCCCTGGGGAGGTTTGGTCCCACTCTGGGCACTGATTTAGGGCCTGGCCACACCCAGGGTGACATCGGTGTCACTGCAGCATCCCAAATCCCTGCCCCAAAACCCACCCATGCTGCACTCCCTGATCCCTGATCCAGGAAGGTCTGAGATGCACCGATCCAGGGTGATCCGAGATCCATTCATCCAGGGTGATCTCAGATCCATTCATCCAGGGTGATCCGAGATCCATTCATCCAGGGTGATCTCAGATCCATTCATCCAGGGTGATCCGAGATCCATTGATCCAGGGTGATCCGAGATCCATTCATCCAGGGTGATCTCAGATCCATTCATCCAGGGTGATCTGAGATCCAGGATGATCTCAGATCCATTGATCCAGGGTGATCTCAAATCCATTAATCCAGGAAGGTTCAAGATCCACTGATCCAGGATGGTCCAAGATCCACTGATCCAGGATGGTCCAAGATCCCTTCCCACCATCTCCCGCCGGGGTCCCACATCCCAGCCCCACTTCAGGACTTCTCCATCTCCCACCTGGAGAGCACCTGGAACATCCGGGTTCTTCCTGGCGGGGCCCAGCTCCCAAAATCCACCAGGAAAAGGGAACAGGGGTAACACACAGGTCCTTAACCCGGGCACTGGGGGGGTTTCCTGGATTTTTAGGTCTTTCCTGGACCTGCTGTGGGAGAGATGGAATTTTCCCTCTGGTCCCTGGTGGCCATTACCAGGAAACACCAGGAATATCCTGGTTAACTCCGGGGGGGTCCCCACCCTCCTTTTTCCCTCTCTTGTGGGGAAAGGCCCCTGGAGAGGTGGAGTCACCAACAACTCCAGGGAACGTTTTCCTTCCCACTGCTCCAAACCAACACCTGGGAATCCCTGCCCCAGGATCTGCCAGAAACCAGAAGGGAGAAACGGCTTAAAAATGGGATTTGGAGAAATTCTTGGGAGTACAAACCATCCAGGATTCTTTGCTATCCCAGCCCATGGATATTCCCTAAATCCTTCATCCTACACAAAACCCACAGCATCTGCCTGAGCCTTTCCATGGAACCTCCCCATCGCCCCTCCGGGGGGGGGGGCAAGAACCCCAAATTCCCCCCATCCCGGTGTTCCCAGCATCTCCAGGATCCTGGACTGGTTGGGGTGGGAAGGGACCCTAAAGCCCACCCCATCCATGGGCAGGGACACCTCCCACTGCCCCAGGTGCTCCCAGCCCCAATGTCCAGCCTGGCCTTGGACATTCCCAGGGATGCAGGGGCAGCCCCAGCTGCTCTGGGAATTCCAGCCCAGCCCCTGCCCACCCTCCCAGGCAGGAATTTTTTGATAGAAACCAATTAAAATCCCCTAAAATTTGGTCAAAACTTGGCTTCCACTCAGGGCAGGGAAGGAGGGTGGGATCCAATGCCCATCCAGGGATTTTCTTCCCCTCAGATCCCCCACAAATCTGGCTGTTCCAGCAGCCAGATGTCCCAAAGGAGATGTCGGATTTTATCATTTACGGGATTTAGGGGTCACGTTTTCCCACAGGGACACACAGAGCTGCAGGAGGCATTAATGAAACAGTTAAATGCTGTATTTGTTTAATTGGAATTACACCAGGATAAATGTCCAACATGCTAATTTCTAACAGAATAGAACCTGTAAACCATGCAGTTCTTCCTCCAACCATTCCAGCTCTTTTTCCTCTTGGAATCAGTAGCTCTGCTAGTGAGTTTTAAGGAAAAAAAACAACAAAATTCCCTTTAAAGTTAGACCTAATTGCTAAATTTTCCCCTTATTGTGCAACGACTTGTGCAAAAAAAGCTGTTTTCACCACCTCAGTTCCCAAAATCAGGTCCTTCTGCCCCAAAATGAATGGGAAAAGGCAACCCCGGCAGCCAGTGGACAGGGAGGGATGGGATGTGGGATGGGATGTGAGAGAGGGGGCTCCTCCTGGCAAACCCAAACCTGAGGGATGAGCCAAGGCAGGGAGCAGCTGGATGAGCTGCCCATGGAATTTTTGGGGAGCTGCAGGTGGGGATGGATCCCAGCTCTGGGAAAAGCTTCCCAGACTCAGCCCTGGGGGCAAGAGAGGGGCTGGAGATTGGAGCAGCAGCTTTGGGGTGAAGCAAAGCCCCCCCTGAGCTCCCCCCCTCCATCCCGGTGTTTTTGGGGTGAATCCCGGCCAATCCCGGTGTGTTGGGGTCGCTTCCCTCCGATCCACAGCGTTCCCCAGCAGAGCTGGGCCCTCCTGGATCGCTGGGGATGGGATTTATGGGAGTTGTGCTCCCTGAGAGCAGGATAAACACGGAATCGTGCTGGGGGGGATACGAGGGGTCTCCAGACCCCATGGAATTGCAGGAAAAATGGGACAGAGATCCCAAAAGCCCCAGGGATGGGACACAAATCCAACCGGAGCGTGGGACGGTGTTTGGGTGCTCCAAACCCTTCCATGGTCCAAGAAAGCACCAAACCCAACCCAGAACTAATGGGAAAAACCCAGCAGAGGCAGGGAACACCCAAGGGTGAGGAATCTCCACCTGGGATTTGGATTCCGGTGGGAATTTGGTCCCAAAACTTCAGCACGAGGGACGTGACAGCAGCCACGGCCCTGGCTCCACCCCAGCAGCTTCCAAGGAATTTGGGGCCACCATGACCCTTCCCACAGCTCCTGCCCCAAATTCCACCTTCCCCGATTTGGGAGAAAACAACCCCAAACCAGCACCATCCCAACTCCTCCCATCCCCATCCGAGCGGGAGCTGGGATTGGATCTGGAACAAAGTGCAAAAATCACTGGGAGCATCCAGCCTGAACTCCAGCCTCAGAAATGACCAAAAAATCCCAGGAAAATCCCTCCTTTCCCAGCTCCCAGGTGCTGATGGCACAGGGAGAACACCCTATGGATGGGCTGGGCTGCACATTCCCACTCTGGACACCTCTTACAGGATTATTCCCAACTCCTGGAATGCCTGGAGATCATGAAGAAGGAAAGAAGCTTCTTGGGAAGCCAAATTTGTCCTTTTTTTTGCGTTAATATGATTTTTCTTCCCACTGGTGCTGGAAAATATTTGCTGGATCCTGGAAAAATTACAGGATAATCCAATTTCCTTTTTTTCTTAAAAAAAAAACCAAAACAAACCAACCACTAAGGAATGTTCAGTGGATGTGGAGCGAGGTGTTAGAGCAGGGTTATTTATTTTGGGGAGCTGGAAATCTTGGATTCGGGTCCTGCCCCTGTTTCCCACCTCCCCCTTTTAAATTCCCAGCAGTGACTTTTCCCTCCTAAGCAATTCCACCCGTGTTGGAGGACACCCATCATTAGGAAGAGACTGAGAGGGGATTTGGGATGTCTTCCAGGGGCTTTTTGGGCAATCTGTTTAAAAGATTAGTTTTATTTGGAAGGGATGGAGCCGCATCTCTCGGAACAAAAAGTTAATTGGGACCAGAGGCCCAAAATCCCATTTTTCATCCCGGGCTCTTACTTGCGGTTCCCACTCTTGACCTCCCGAGATCAGGAGCTCCCTGAATCTCTGCCTTGGTGGGATTTGACTTTCCCAGCAGCAAATCCCAAGTGCCAGGAGATGGTTTGGGGGACCCCAATCCTGGCTTCTCCAGGAAGAGCCTGAGGGAGCGAGGAAAGCCATCGCAGGTCGCTGCTTTGGGGTTACAGCTCAGGGAGATGGGAAGGGAGCCCAGCGCAGATTTGGGAAGGGTGGGAGCTGCCTGGAGCATCTGAAACGAGGCCTTGCCTTGAGGATTTTATTGGGAGATCCTCATGGAGTGAAAACTGGAATTTCAGCATGGCAGCACAAAACCCCTTCCCTGTGTCCCGGGGTTTCTGCTCCTTCTCCCTTCATCCCACTCCTGGAATTCCCGTCCCTTGTCCCTCTGGGTCATGTCCAGAGGTGTCTCCAAAGCCGATCCCTTCGTGGCCACACTGACTCCAACCTTCCTTCACCTGCTGCTTTTCCCTTCATTCCTCTTCCACCTCCCTCAAAGAGGAGTTCCCCGGGGTTCACCTCCCATCCCTCTCCAAAACCAAGGAATGATAAATTTTCCCTCTCATTAATGAAAATAGTCCCTTGGTCCCTGTAGCTGGAGATGGCCGGCACAGGCCAAGGGCTCCAGGGGTCATTCCCGACCATGTTCCCATTTAATTTTGGGATGGAGCCACACGAACCCTCTCCAAATGGTAACCAAACACGAAATATCGCTGAGGAACAAGGAGGGAAGGTCAAACCTCATTCCCTTGGTGCATCCAGAGGGTCGGGAACAGGCACAGGAGCTCCGACAACCACCAGGGAGATCAGAATTCCTTACAAGGGTTTGGGAACATGGCTGGATAATGCCGGCAATTAGAGCCAGAATGGGTTAACGAGATGAGGAGGGCAAAAATCCCCCTCTGGAACTTGAATCCTGGGATCAAATCCCGGTGGTGGCGTTTCCCTCCTCCCCAGAACTGCCTGGTTTGAGCAGAGGATCTCTGGGCACCTTTGGGAATTTTGTCCACAGGCACTTTGGAGCAGCGCTGCTCCACAGGGAATCTCCCACTGCCTCCAGGAGATTCCCACCTGCCCAGCTCCAACCAGGGTGACCGAGAGAAGTTTTCCCCATGGAAGCATCAGGAGGAGAAGGAACAAGGGACACTAGCATGGAAAAGAGAGGAAGAAACCCCCCCGGACACCAGGAGACCCCAGCGTGCCTTCCCTCCATCCCCTCCCGCTCCCCCATCCATGGATGTGTCCAGCAGCATCCCAGCCTCAGAGCGGTGCCACAGGACACATTCCCAGTTTATCCTACGGCTTTCCCTTCCCAGATCTGATCCGGGAGGCAGCTCCGAACCCTTCTCCATGATCCCACACCTCCCTGCAGGTCCCAGAGCTCAGGGATGGCTATGGACACACAGGGAAAGGGTCACGATGCCAGGGATTTGCAGCCTAACATGGAAATCAGAAAAAGAGGAGAAAAAACCCTGGAAAATCCCTTTTTCCTACCTAAATCCAAACCCCAGGACACACTCAGGGTGACCCCCTTCCCCCTGCCCATGAGAAGAACCCAAACCCACGGCTCTTCCCAGATTTTTCTGTTTTCCAAGGGAATAAATTAACAAAAGGAAGGCAGGATGACCCCTTCAATTTGGCTTCGACAAAAAAAACCCCAGGCTGGGTGTGAACTTCTCTCCCAGGCTCCAAGAATTCCCATCCCTCTCTAAACCCCTGAAAATAGGAGTTTATCCAGGAGACTCCTGCCACCACCTCCTTTCCTGGGACCGTCCCACCAGGAGCGTTTTGCCGTCGGGGGGAGGCTCCGGGTGAATAAAAAAATACAAATCTTCTCTCTGAAGGAGATTCCCGAAGTCCAGGCTGCGGGAAGGAGATCCCGAGTCCCTCAGGAGTGGTGGCTGTTGATGAGGCCACGCAGCTGCTTGGCCACGGTGTCGATCAACTTCTGCTTGTCCCGCTCATTTTTCCGGAATTGGGCGAAAACGTTGTTTTTCCTGCTGGTGTCCTGCAGCCTGCACGGAGCACAAACAGGTTGTGGGACAGGGATCGGGAATTTCCAGCCCTCAGAGAGGAGGATATGGAATTTCATGGCTCTACACCAATTTTTGGGGCATTTTTCAGGCACTTTTTGCTTTAAACCCCTCCAATTCCAATCAGCGCCACTTTAAGGTCTCTCCCTAATTCCCGCTCGTTTTTCCAGAATTGGGCGAAAACGTTGTTTTTCCTGCTGGTGTCCTGCAGCCTGCACGGAGCACAAACAGGTTGTGGGATGCGGATTGGGAATGTCCAGCCCTCAGAGAGGAGGATATGGAATTTCATGGCTCTACACCAATTTTTGGGGCATCTTTCAAGCTTTAAACCCCTCCGATCTCAATCAACGCCACTGTGGGGTCTCTCCCTAATTCCCAAATGCAGGAAATCCTAAATCCTCCCCCTTCCAAACAGGGATTTCTCTGTCCCCATGTCACCTTCTGCAGTGGCGATGGAATTTGAGGAAGAAATGTAAAAATCAGCACGGAATCCACAGAATTAGGGGGTTTTATTTAAAATGGTGCCTCGCATGCACGAGACGCAGCTTTGGGAGAGGCTGGGAAGGTCTGGAGTTGTGAATTTAAAACATTACAGAATATTCCAGGGAATCTCGGAATGTTTGGGTTGGAAGGGAGCTTAAATCCCATCCATTTCCAACCCCCTGGCATGGGCAGGGACACCGTCCGCCAGCCCATGTTTCCCAATGAATATGAGATATAAATTATATAAGTATATATAATTTATATTAAATATAACACGGAATAATTTCTATTCCAGGAAGGAGCCCAGCTGTTTGGAAGGAGCACGGTGTCTCCAGGAGGTCTCCATAAATCCAGAGCCCAGCAGAGCAGGAGGAGGGAGGGGACCCCACATGCAAAGCTGGGGAGGGGGTGCTTCATGCACTCCTGCATTCCCAGATCCGTATTTTGGGGGAAGAGGGTTTGGGACACGCTCCAAGGGTGCTAGAAAGGAAAAAAAATCCCTCCAGGATCAACTGAAGGCACAACCTCCCAAAATCCAACCTGCAGGAGGCTCAGCTCTTCCAAATTATCCCAATTTGTAAACAACTTTCTGGGTAAATCAGATCTGGCAGAGGCTGAGGGCTTTGGATGCATCCCATAATCCCAGTTTTTGGCTTTGGGGATCTAAATGAAGCTTTGAAGTGACAGGGACACAGCGCTGATAATCCCTGGGAAGCTGGTGCTGGATCATCCCGAGGCTCTGGAGCCAACTGAGCACAACCCAAACCTCTCCAAACTTATTGAACACAATAAAAAATTCCAAGGTTTTCCAGGCTCCAACCCTCCTAGAAAGAGCCACAGGGAATCAGAAACGTTCCCAAACCACCCAGCTCGGAAGTGGAATCCAGGATAACAACTTTATCCCAAAGGGGAATTTACTGGAGTTACCAGTGCCCAGAGACTCGGGATCACAATGGAGCTGCTCTCCCAACAGGAGCAGGAGCGCTTGGAGCACTTCCAGTCAGCAAAATCGGGATTTTTTTGGTTGTCCCTGTTTTTCATCTGGAGCAGGTTGGCAGCTGCTCCTCCAGGAGAACCAGGGAGCGACTGTGCCAACGGGAAGCGGAGTTTGGAGTCGCCCCGGTCTTGCTATCATGGATTTTGGGATAATGATCCTCCCCTGGGCCACCTCCACAGCTCCAAACAGCTCCAGGAGGTCGCCAAGCCCTTCCCCAGGAGAGCTGGGAGCTCTCCCAAAACACTCCATGGACCCGAGCAGGTCCCATGGGATGGGAGATGGAAAAGCTCTTAGGGCAGAGGATGCTCTGCTCTAAATTCTGGGTGTGTGGAAGGGCTGGAGAGGGACAGGAAGAGCTTTCCAAAGGTACAAGGTGACTTCCAGCACCTCTGCTGTCCCTCTGGAAACTGGGAGAGCTCCCAGCTCTCCTGGGGAAGGGCTTGGCGACCTCCTGGAGCTGTTTGGAGCTGTGGAGGTGGCCCAGGGGAGGATCATTATCCCCAAATCCACGATAGCAAGACGGGGGTGACTCCAAACAATCCCACAAAAACTCCCCAGGGGTGGACCTGGTGAAGTCTGGGAGCATCTGGCATCTCCAGACACCACATGAAGGTGCAAAAACTCAGCCGTTAATTATCATTCGTTAATTAAGTCACTCACAGGACACAAAATCCTGCAGGTTCTGGGTGGTGCTGTGCAGATCCATGGGGTTTTTTTCCCTGAGCAGAGCCTTGGGATAATTGGAGCACCATTAACAAACCCAAAGAGGTGGATCTGGTAAATCTGGGAAGGACGGGAGCTGCTGGAATCTCCAGGTGCCACATGAAGGTGCAAGCACTGAGCTATTAAATATTATTATTAATTAATTAAGACATAGGACACAAAATCCTGCAGGATTCGGGTTGGGCTGTGCAGATCCATGTTTTTTTCCCCTGAGCAGAGCCTTGGGATAACTGGGAACACCAATAACAAACCCACAGAGGTAAGGTCTGGTAAAGCCTGGGAGCTGCTGGAATCTCCAGCCACCACGTGAAGGTGGAAGCTATTAAATATCACCAATGAATTCAGCTACAGGACAGAAAATCCTGCAGGATTTGGGTGGGGCTCTGCAGCTCCCCGGTTTCATTTCTCCGAGCGGAGCCTCGGGATAACCGAGGGCTTGGAAGCCGGTCCCAGGATTAGGAGTGAAAGGAAGGGAAAGGAGAGCTCGGCGCTGTCCCCACCCCTGTCAACAAACACCACCTCGGAGAGAGCCGAGCTTTGTTTCAATTAATCCGGGAGGGGAAGAAAGCAGCGGGGTAAAAGCTCCTCTTTTAGCTCTAATTAGTGCATTTGGGAGGATCGGGTTCCGCAGGGCCCCGCTCCAGAGGCACTCTGCGTTTCCAGCGTTTAGGGCTCCATTGAAAGCAGACAATCGAGGCCCTGCGAGGTGAGGGTGAAAGCCCGAGCGAGCACATACTTACACCCGGGATATCCTGGGAGAGAGGGGTGATAAGGCACAGAGATAAGGAGGAGAACAGGTTACACACTGAAGCGGCCTGGAGGAATTCCCGGCGGGATGGGAGCGCTGCAGGCAGCGGATGTGCCTGGAGTGAGAAGCCTCGGGAGAGCTCGAGGGTGGTGGGCAGAGACCCCTCAGAGGGGCTGGAGGCTGGGCAGGGTGAGGGCAGAGCCTCTGGAACCACGGGGAGGTGGGACATGCCAGTGCCAGCCAGGGATGGCCTCCAGAAATCCGTGGAGATTGTCCTGCAGGCTCCTTCTCACACGGGCTTGGAGGGACAGGACACAGGGAATGGCTTCCCACTGGGAAAGGGCAGCTTGGGCTGGCATCTTGGGAAGGAATTCCTGCCTGGGAGGGTGGGCAGGGGCTGGGCTGGAATTCCCAGAGCAGCTGGGGCTGCCCCTGGATCCCTGGGAATGTCCAAGGCCAGGCTGGACGGACATCGGGGCTGGGAGCAGCCTGGGACAGTGGGAGGTGTCCCTGCCCTTGGATGGGGTGGGAATGGGATGATCCCTAAGGTTCCTTCCAACCCAAAGCATTCCATGATTTTATGACTTTATGAGATGATCCAGGCTGGGGCCTGGTGATGTTTTAACACTGCCACCGAGTGTGGAGCTGCTCTCCTGCTGTCCCACCACCTTCCCAGCCTCCGCCACAGATCCCAGCCTGCCTCAATTCCCTGCCTCTTCCAGCTGCTGCATGGCCAAGATCCCAGATTTTTGATGAGTTTTGATTTTCTTTATAATTTTCCTGATAGCTATGAATAAACCTCTCTTAATAATAAATCTCATCTTGGACACTGGGTCACGAATTCACTGTGGATCACAGAACTATTCCAGTTGGAAAAGCCCTCCAAGGTCACCAAATCCAACCATCACATCCACATCCATCCCTGGCCCATGGCCATGAATAACGCAGGGATCACACAACCCATAAAATCCCACCACAGAAATAATGCCACGAGGTGTAAAGCTGCTTTACACCGAGTTAGGTCCCCGTGTCCCTCCCTGGTGCCCTCTGGATGCCCTGAGGTGCTGTGACATCCGTTCCGCTCCTCTGCTGGAGAGGAGCTGGAGGTTCCCTGGACCACAGATGACTCCAGGTGACCACCTGGCCCTCTGTGCACTGCAGAGGCAACCCCAGAGCTCCCAAACACCCCGAGGTCGCTCACAGAACCAGAGATTCAGAGAGTAATTCAGGTTGGAAGGGACCTTCAATGCCCACCCAGTGCCACCCCCTGCCAGGGACACCTCTCACCATCCCATGTTGCTCCAAGCCCCAACCTGGCCTTGGACACTTCCCGGGATGCAGCTGCGTTTGGTTGGATCAACTATGGAATCAGACCTGTGAGGAGCAGCTTGAGTTGGGTTTGGAGTCTCTCTCCTCGAGGAGGAGGTGACGAGTTTAGAGTTGGGGCCGCACTTCCAGTGGAACATTCAGTGCCCCTGGATCCCTGGCAGTGTCCAAGGCCAGGTGGAGCACCCTGGGGCAGTGGCAGGTGTCCCTGCCCACAGAACTGGATGGGCTTGGAGGTCCCTTCCCACCCAAACCATTCCACGACTCCATGAGGATTCTCCTGCCCACTCCTCCATGCAGGACTCAGCACTGCAGGAGCTCCTTGGAAAACCATCAGCTCCCAACTTCTGGCTCACTCTCCAGCTGGAGAACGACCTGGGAGGTCTGCTGGGAGCAAAGGGGCAGCAGGAGCCAAGTGGACCCTTCCCAGCTTGGAGCTCCACCAGGGGAGATCATCTGGGAGACCCACCACGGGCAGGCCGGGCGGGGGTGCCAGGCAGAGCAAAGGCCACAAATCCCGGAGCGTTCCCTCCTGGCACAGCCCCCGGAGGGATCCCGGAGCCCCGCAGAGCCCCGCGGCGCTCCCGGCACGGCTCCAGGATCTGGGCTGGAGCTGTGCAGAGCATGTGAAGTACGGCCCTCAAAGGAGGGGCTCAGCCCCACAGGGAGCTCGGCCCTGCCGAGGGCACCCCGAGACACCCCCGGAGCCCACGGTCCGGGACGGGGCCCGCCCGAGGGACCGGACAAACAGCGACACGGGTGAACAGAATGAAAATCCAGGAACGGAAATAAATCCAAGTATAGAAATATATAGAGGTAAATAGGGACACAGGAATCTAGAAATAGAAATAAACCCAAGTCGAAATATAGAAATATAGAGGTAAATAGGAACACAGGAATCTAGAAATAGAAATAAATCCAAGTTGAAATATAGAAGTAAATAGAAACAGAAATATAGAAATTGAAATATAGAAATATAGAAGTAAATAGAAATAAAAATATAGAAATAAGTAGAAATATAGAAATATAAAGTAAATAGAAATACAGAAGTATAGAAATATAGAAATATAGAAATACAGAAATACAGAAATACAGATATAAATAGAAATATAGAAATACAGAAATATAGAGGTAAATAGGAACACAGGAATCTAGAAATAGAAATAAATCCAAGTCGAAATATAGAAATATAGAGGTAAATAGGAACACAGGAATCTAGAAATAGAAATAAATCCAAGTCGAAATATAGAAGTAAATAGAAACAGAAANAATAAATAAAAATAGAAATATAGAAAGAAATAGAAACAAAAATATAGTAGAAATAAATAGAAATAAAGAAATATAGGAATAAATAGAAATAAAAAGACAGAAATAGAAATAAATAGAAATATGGCAATAGAAATAAAAATAGAAATAAATAGAAGTAGAAATAGAGAAATACAGAAATAAATAAAATTAAAGCTCAGAAATAGAAATAAAATAGAAATGTAGAAATAAAAATAAATAGAGAACTAGAATGGAATAAACCAGAATACTCTCAGGTAGAAGGGAACCTACAACAACGGGCTCCAACGCCCGCCCACTGCACAACCAGAAGTTGTTCGTGGCATTGCCCAAATGCCTCCCAAACTCTGAAATATTCGGGACAGCCACTCCTGCCTGCAGCCCAGCACATTTTAAAGGATTTTGGAGCTGGAGATTCGTCTTCACAGTGGAATTCTCGGTGGGACAAGGAAAACGCTGCTTGAGAGCCAATAAAAAGAGGGACCCGCAGCCAAGCCATTGAATTTGGATAATCTGGGACTCGGGTCAGTGGGATAAAATGGGATTTTTCTATTTGAGCTCCCTCTGTCCACCCAGGGCTGAAATCTTTGCTCACAAGGATGGAATGAGCTCCTAAAGCAAGATGGGAGTGAAAATGACGGCGGGGTTGGGGAGCTGCACTCACTTCTCCAGCAGGATGAGGGCCGTGGTGGGGTTCACACGAAGGTACTTGCACGTGGGCTGTCCATAGTCGGCCAAATACGTCGACCAATCCCACTGGATGAACAGATCCAAGAGCTGGAAAGGAAAAACAAACGGGACTGGAAAAAGCTGGAAAAGGGGGCAGGTGTTTCCCCAGAAGCTGACAGAGGCCCTGGGCAGGTGGTGTCATCAACAAAAAATGGTTTGCAGACTTTGCTAATTTGTTTCATATTCTTCTGTTAACATTTAACTTGATAATACTTCATTATTAATTTAGCGTTAATTAATGCAGGGCTGTATTAATTTAGCCATTGAGCCTTCCTGCTCTGTGATATTTGGGGGATTTGAGGGGGATTTGAGGTCTGAGACACCTCGAGGACGTGGGTGACAAACAAGCGCAGCGCCCTGACGCTCTCAGCTACGGCAGGAGGAAACTTTTGGGGTCACAGCCACCACGAACTTCTGTCCCCAGACAATCCCCAGCGCCGTCCTAACCATGCCCCACGGATTTCTCATCACCCTTGGTCCATCCCGACACCCTCCAAGGGCTTTGGAAGCGTCTCCAGCACCCCAGAGCTCCCCGAGGAGCTGTGGGACCTGCGCAGGAGCTCCGGGGGTTATTCTGGGTGAGTGCAGCTCCCAGAGCCTGGGAGTCCCAGGTGCTTTCCAGACATTGGTAAGAGAAACCACCAGGCCTTGGCAGCAGGGGAAGGAAAGGGATTAACTCAGCCATCCGTGACAGTCCCTGCTCCAGACCGCCAAAATTCCCACCTGCAGCCCTTCATCTCCACAGATGACCCCACTCCTCGCAGCCAGCCGAGGGACGGGCAAACAACAACCCAGGCTGCCTAAAACGCCCTCTTCCCACACCATTCCCACCCTTATTTTCCCTAAAAACCAGGCGCTGCCGTGCCTTCCCCACACATGGCTCTGCTCACCTCAACGAGGACTTGGCCTCTCCGCCCACCCGCAGGGGCACAGCCCGGGATTCCCGGGATGCTGCCTTCACCTCAGCACCATCCCCAGCAGGTTAATTAAGAGTTCCTGCCTTTTTCCCCCTCCCAAAGATCCCGTCTTGGAGCACTGCTGTGACCACTCTATTTGGGGACAGGCTGCCAAGCGCGTGGACGTCTTCATCGCCCGCTCGGCGCGTCCCGGCGCCCACCGCCGGAGCCGGGAGAGGCCGGGCCCGTCCCACGGCCAAGCGGGGCCCATAGAGGCCTCATTGTCCCCACGTCTCCATGGTTTTCCTGGAGGCCCCGGCGCTGTTTAACAACGCATCCTGCCCCGCCAAGAAGGGGATTTAGCTCCTCCGAGACCTCCAGATACAAAACAAAAATGTGCAACAAGATTCTTTTTGACTATGTAGGTCAGGGCAAGGAAAACAAGCTGTCAGGAACAATCCCCCAGGCTGGCGGGGGGGACGGATTAGCTGGGACCTAAGAGGGCTTTTCCAGCTCGGGTCCCGCTCGGCTTTGTCCAGCGAGGCCTTTGTGTTAAACTACAAACCCGAGCTGAACATCATTGGCGGGAGGGTTTTCCAAGGGGCACCTTCGAGAGAGACAACCTTAAATATGATTTCACAGGCGCTTTTCAGGCCGAGCGCCGGGGCCAAAACTCTTCCGCGGGGTTTGGTGGCTGCTGGGAGGAGTTGCATGGCTGTACAGGCTCAAAGGGAACCCCCACAACGCACCAAAGGCCTCTTGCTGGTGGCCCCGGGAGGCTGAACGTGCCTCGGGCAAATCCCAAACAAAGCCGAACGAGCTCTTGCCACGGAAAGTGCGTGGCCGGAGCGTCCAGGGGCCAGGTAGCCTTTTGTGGGGAGGGGAAAGAAAGAGCCGGGGGAAAGGGATGAAGGAAAAAAGGATATAAAAAGGTGAGGATTAGGACGGAGTTTGGAGAAGATGAAATGGAAATGTTGGGAATTGTTCTGGCAAAGGCTTGGGAGCTCAGAGGGACACAGAGCTGCTCCAGGATTCTGGAGCCCCTGTGCTGTGGAGGCAGGTTGGGAGAGCTGGGAATGTTCCCCTGGAGAAGGGAAGGCTCCAGGGAGAGCTCAGAGCCCGTTGCAGGGCCTGAAGGGGCTCCAGGAGAGCTGCAGAGGGACTGGGGACAAGGGCTGGAGGGACAGGACACAGGGAATGGCTTCCCACTGCCAGAGAAACTCCAGTGACCTGGAACCATCGACAGGGGCTCTACATAAGCCCAGGTGTTGCCCAGGTGGCCAAGAAGGCCAAGGGCACCTGGGCTGTGCCAGCACCAGGGTGGCAGCAGGATCACGGCAGTGCCTGTCTGTGCTGGCACTGATGAGGCCACACCTCAAATCCTGGGGCAGTTTTGGGCATCTCCCAACAAGAGAGACCCTGAGGGGCTGGAGCGTGTCCAGGGAAGGGAAGGGAGCGGGGAAGGGGCTGGAGAATTCCTGAGGGAGCTGGGAAAGGGGCTCAGCCTGGAGCAAAGGAGGCTCAGGGGGGACCTTGTGGCTCTGCACAACTCCCTGACAGGAGGGGGCTCAGGGGGGGTCGGGCTCTGCTCCCAGGGAATAGGGACAGGAGGAGAGGGAACGGCCTCAGGCTGGGCCAGGGCAGGGGCAGGGTGGGCATTGGGACAATTCCTTCCTAGAAAGGGTGCTCAGGCCTGATGGAGTCCCCATCCCTGCAGGGATCTAAAGGCTGTGTGGATGCGGCACCTGGGGACAGGGGCAGGGGTGGCCCCAGCAGAGCTGAGGAAAGGCTGGACTCCATCCCTGAGCGCTTTCCAACCTCACTGATTCCGTGACTCCCAGCGCTCCCACCTCGGCCTGGACCTTCCCAGAGCTCTCCCAGAGCCAGACTCCCCCCGGGTGGCTCCCGACAGTGACGGATGGGCTGTGTATTTTCCAACTGCTTGCCCACATCCATCTTTTCTGGCTCGGCAGGTCCGAGGACGGCCAGGGCCGGCACCTTTGGCCCCGGCTGCCGGTGCTCCCGGGCCGGCCGCGGGTCGAGCTCCGGAGGGGAGAGGTCCTGCAGGAGGAAACCCCAAGGCTCAGGGAGAGCTGCCTCCAGACCATTTATCTGTCACATAAATGTGGTTTTATTGGTTTAACTGCTTCAACTTTTCACCTCTGCTGCTAAATCTGAACGGGCCGAGGGGGAAAGAAAAGAAAGGGAAAGGAAAAAGCCGGCGGCGTGGGGCTGCCGCAGGTCTGCCGGGGGAGTTTCCAAATCAAATATGCAANCCTGGCCCTCCCCAGAGCTCTCCCAGAGCCAGCCCCCCCCCGGGTGGCTCCCGACAGTGACGGATGGGCTGTGTATTTTCCAACTGCTTGCCCACATCCATCTTTTCTGGCTCGGCAGGTCCGAGGACGGCCAGGGCCGGCACCTTTGGCCCCGGCTGCCGGTGCTCCCGGGCCGGCCGCGGGTCGAGCTCCGGAGGGGAGAGGTCCTGCAGGAGGAAACCCCAAGGCTCAGGGAGAGCTGCCTCCAGACCATTTATCTGTCACATAAATGTGGTTTTATTGGTTTAACTGCTTCAACTTTTCACCTCTGCTGCTAAATCTGAACGGGCCGAGGGGGAAAGAAAAGAAAGGGAAAGGAAAAAGCCGGCGGCGTGGGGCTGCCGCAGGTCTGCCGGGGGAGTTTCCAAATCAAATATGCAAATGCCATTAATTCTTTAAACTGGAGTCTCCCTTTCAAGGCCATAAATCAAACTCGACAGCACATCCACTGTGGGGTGGGGGGGGGAGAGGAAAAGGAGAGGAGGGAAAGGGAAAAAAGAGGAGGGAAAAATGAAGAGGAGCTTTCACCACGATGATGTGGGAGTGGGATAAGATCAGGAAGCTGCAGACACGCTCAGGGAATGGCTTCCCACTGCCNAGGGGCAGGGGTGGCCCCAGCAGAGCTGAGGAAAGGCTGGACTCCATCCCTGAGCGCTTTCCAACCTCACTGATTCCGTGACTCCCAGCGCTCCCACCTCGGCCTGGACCTTCCCAGAGCTCTCCCAGAGCCAGACTCCCCCCGGGTGGCTCCCGACAGTGACGGATGGGCTGTGTATTTTCCAACTGCTTGCCCACATCCATCTTTTCTGGCTCGGCAGGTCCGAGGACGGCCAGGGCCGGCACCTTTGGCCCCGGCTGCCGGTGCTCCCGGGCCGGCCGCGGGTCGAGCTCCGGAGGGGAGAGGTCCTGCAGGAGGAAACCCCAAGGCTCAGGGAGAGCTGCCTCCAGACCATTTATCTGTCACATAAATGTGGTTTTATTGGTTTAACTGCTTCAACTTTTCACCTCTGCTGCTAAATCTGAACGGGCCGAGGGGGAAAGAAAAGAAAGGGAAAGGAAAAAGCCGGCGGCGTGGGGCTGCCGCAGGTCTGCCGGGGGAGTTTCCAAATCAAATATGCAAATGCCATTAATTCTTTAAACTGGAGTCTCCCTTTCAAGGCCATAAATCAAACTCGACAGCACATCCACTGTGGGGTGGGGGGGGGAGAGGAAAAGGAGAGGAGGGAAAGGGAAAAAAGAGGAGGGAAAAATGAAGAGGAGCTTTCACCACGATGATGTGGGAGTGGGATAAGATCAGGAAGCTGCAGACACGCTCAGGGAATGGCTTCCCACTGCCAGAGAAACTCCAGTGACCTGCAACCATCCACAGCGGCTCTACACAAGCCCAGGTGTTGCCCAGGTGGCCAAGAAGGCCAAGGGCACCTGGGCTGTTCCAGCACTGGGGTTGGCAGGCTCCCTTTCCTGCAGCTTCCTGGAGTTCCAGGAACACCTTGAGCAGGAGCAGGGAGAGGTGCAGGTGGAGCTTTATAAAAATGGGGAAGTGGAGGGTAATTTAAATAAAATGTTGAAAGAAAGGTGCTACAAAGAAATGTAAATCCAATACATACACATATAGATGCTTGTATTCAATGTAGAATTCAAGAGAAGGAAATGCTGGAATGAAAGAACTAAACTGGGAGCCAGTTCCCAGCCCTGCCCCAGGCTCCCCTAGGAAGAACTTTGCCCCCATTCCATGGAATCATTTAAACTGGAAAAGACCTTTCACATCATCAAGTCCAACCACCAGTTCCACCTCAGAACCACTTCCTTTTCACCCCCAGCTGTAATGTCACCACCTCAAACTCTTCAGAAATGTCCTTTTTATCCAAGCAGACACATTTTTATGCCCCTCACCTCAAGCACAGCGAGAGGATGGCTGGAAGGTCCCTGCAGGAGGGAACCAGGCCATGGTTTGACTCCGCATCCCCCCCAGATGCCAAGGAGAGCAGGGACAGTTTGTTCTGTCTGACGACAGCGCTGAATCTGGACCAGACCCTCCCAGCCAAGCCAGGAGTACTGGAATGTGAATCCAAACTGATTCCAAACACAGTCTGTGAGCCCTGCCAGAGCTCCTGGAACGAGATCAAAGCCACCAGCGGCCTTTGCACGCTCGTTCCTGTGTCGTAGTCATGGAATCATGGAATGGTTTGGGTGGGAAGGGACCTTAAAGCCCACCCGGATCCAACCCCATGGGCAGGGACAGCTCCCACTGTCCCAGGCTGCCCCAAGCCCCGATGTCCAACCTGCCCTTGGGCACTGCCAGGGGTGGGGCTGTGACTGCCCCATGTGAGTCAGCATCCCCCAACAGGGAATTGCACCAAAAGCTCCCGACCTGCAGGAAATTCCCGTGGGAATGCACCAGTTTNAGCTCCCACTGTCCCAGGCTGCCCCAAGCCCCGATGTCCAACCTGCCCTTGGGCACTGCCAGGGGTGGGGCTGTGACTGCCCCATGTGAGTCAGCATCCCCCAACAGGGAATTGCACCAAAAGCTCCCGACCTGCAGGAAATTCCCGTGGGAATGCACCAGTTTTCCCAGGGAAAGGGAAGGGATTCGGTTGTGTAAGAGATGTCCCCTCATCGTGGTTTTCCAGTCCTTTAGGGGTGGCTACCAGGAGGAAGAGGAGGATGAGGAGGATGAGGAGGAGGAGGAGGAGGAGAAAGAAGAAGAAGACAAGGACGAGGAGGAGGAGGAGGAGGATGAGAACGAGGACAAGGAGGAGGAGGAAGAAGAGGGGGAGGAGGAGGAGGAAGAGAAAGAGGAGGATGAGGACGAGGATCAGGAGGAGGAGGAGGACGAGAATGAGGACAAGGAGGAGGAGGAGGAGGAGGAAGAGGAGGAAGATCTCTCTTCTCAAGGAGCCACGTGGAGAAGACATGGAGCAAAGGCTCCAAGGTGCCACGGGAAATGTTCAATCTCCACACAAGAAATAAATTCCCTGGAGTGAGACCCATCTTCCACTGGGACAACTTCCCCATGGATGAGGTGGAGACCCCATTGCTGGAGGTTTTTGGGATGCACAGGACAGGGTTCCTTCCATGCATTCCTTCCCGACACCAGGTTGGACCAGATGAGCCCTCAAGGTCCCTTCAAACCAGGGTGGTTCTGTGATTCCATCCCAGAAAAATCCACCCCTTCCCTCTGATCCACCATCAGATCTCCTCCCAGGGACAAGGCAGAGCACCAAGATGGATTTGGTGGGACTGGATGGATTTGGATTCCACCAAGATGGATTGGAGAGGACTTTCCTCTGCCAGTACCATCACAGCAGATGAGATGGTGCCAGGGTTGGTGGGAAACATTCCATAAAGACCTAAACCTTTCCTTCAACAAAAGCCTAAATTAGGGAATTCTTGCGTCCCTGAGGATGTTTAGCACAATTTCAGTCCTTGTTTCTCCAAGCACACCCAGCTGGGGAGGGGTCTTTTGGAGTTTTATGTCCCCAGGGCACGAAAAAATCATGAATTTGGTCAGTTTGGTGCTTTCCCAGCTGGAAGCAGCACTCCTGCCCTGAACCCTGCTGAGGCCATGTCCACATCCCTGAGTGCCTGCTCTGGTTTTCCAGGGAAGAAGGAGGGAATGATTTCAGAACCAAGATGAAAACAGCTCTCAAAAGCTCCATTATCCCTCCTTATCCTCACAACCACCGTCTCATGTTCCTCCTCCCAGTGTTTTTGCCGCACTGTAGGAACAACCTTTGACCCACCACCTTCCAGAAACTGCTTTGATTTGTACAAGATCACGCCTTGGACTCCTAAACCTTGGGAGAAATTTCCTTTAAACAGCTCCTTTCCCTGTCGGAACACCACAGCTCCTCAGGAGAGGTGACAACGAGAGGCTGCACTTGTGTCCCACCGCTGTCCAACCTGGATGGACAGGACAAGATGTTCCAGTGGCACAGAAAACACTGGTCAGACCCAGTCCTGCTGGGGACTTCCACAAAAGACACAAAACGATGGAAAACCAGTGGCAATTCCCAGTTTGTCCATGTCCATAACCCATCCCACCGCTGGTGGAGCAGCCCCTTCCACCCGCCAGCAGGGACAAAAACCCAAGGAGCTTCCAACAGCAGCAGCCACAGACAAGCACAGCCCAAATAATTTATTTTGGGGAGGTTTCAATTACGCCTCGTGGGAAAGGAATACTGAAAGAGAAAGAAATACTCCGACCCCTGGGAAGACGTGGGGTTTGGACAATAGTGTTCCCAAAGAGAAAAGGCAGCAGGAATTGGAACATGATGTCTGATGTTTAATTGTGAAAGGCACGGAGGGGGAAGTCATGGCCTAAGTGAAAACAGGAGAGGATTTGTCACTGCTTTCACCGGAAAGGAGGATCTGGGAATTGGGTGTCCCTGGGGTGAGGGGCTGGAGAGCACCTGCAGGGAGCTGGTGATGGACAAGGAACGGGATCCACATATGGAGCACAGGGAAGGTAAATCTTGATTTAGGTGCTCCCCAGACTTGGATTTCTGGGAATTACTGCTTGGACCTCTCCGTGAGACACAACAACCCCAAGTGACACCTCCAGCTCTCCTGGGATGTCCTGTCCAGGGATGTCCTCCTGGAGACAGGAGAGCCAATTCCAAGCTCCTTGCCTCACATTTAACCGTGTTGATCTTGCAAGTTAAAAGCAGCAATTTAATTTTTTTTCCTCTCTTTTCATCTGCAAAAGTCAAACAGTTCCTGGAGAAAAAAAACCCAAAACATCCAGGAGAGGAATCTGGAAGGATTTATGGCAGCGAGGATAGTTTGTAATGGAGAGAGGTTTGAGACCAACAAAACCCAAATTTGTCCAGTGTGGATTATTTTCAGCTTCACGTTATTGCCTGTTTATAGGTTCTTATATTCCTGATAGCCCAGATTTCCAGGGAAAGGGCTCCACAAAGCTTTTTGCACAGAGAGATCTCCCGCTTTTCCAGCTGCAAACATTCATCATTTATTAGGAGGAAAACCTCTGGCTTTCCACCTCTGGCTTTCCACCTGCTTTGAAGCCACGCTGGAGAATTACATGGGGTTGACTTTTCTCCTCTTCCCAAAGGAATTTCTACCAAGGATCTCTTTAAAACCTTTGCAGGATTTTACCTCAGAAAATTTGTGTTTCTGAGCACTAGGAGTGGCTGAGGGAGCCTGGAGCAAAGGAGGCTCAGGGGGGACCTTGTGGCTCTGCACAGCTCCCTGACAGGAGGGGGCTCAGGGGGGAATTTGGGATCTGCTCCCAGGGAACAGGGACAGGAGGAGAGGGAACGGCCTCAAGTTGTGCAAGGTTGGATCCTGGGAAAATTCCTTCCTGGAAAGGGGAAGTGGGGACACTGAGGATCAGCATCACCACGTGTGGGGTGACAGCCCTGGAAAGTCCCCCCAAGCCGCGCTCACAGCCTGGCTTTAGACACCCACTGGATCTTTGCCCGCAGGGAAAGCTCCACTAAATTCTAGGGAAATCCCGAGTTTCTCTCACCATGGCACAGCCCTTGGAAAACAAAAAACCAAGGCCTGAAAACGATTTGGTGCAAAAGCCCTGGGATTCCAAGGTTTCGGGATCGATCAGTGCCTCCCAGCGATATCACCCGGACAGGGGGATTTTATGAATGGCCACGGGAACAGAAGGAAGCGGAGCTGCTGCATTTAGTGGCCAATTTGCACTCCTAAAAATAATCCCTTGGACTCATCCCATTCCCAGGGCAGGTTCACAAGTTTGCAGGGAAGGCTGGGCCCGGAGACGGGCGGATTTCCACCCTCTGGAGACACGCGGGGACAATACTGGGCGGGAGCCAGGAGGAATGAAAGAGCCTCGGAAGAGCCGTTCCGCAGGGAATTCCACTATTGAATAACACTTGGCTTTTCCATTGAACTGCCACAAAGAGGGATTCATTCCCAAGGCAAAGATGTCTCCTGTAGCAGCATCCCCCGGATCGGGTTCTGGTGGAGCTGCACCCAGCGAGGATGGAGCTGGAAAAATGCTCCGGCATCAGCATCCAACACCACAGGGGAGACATTGGGGATGTGATGCTTGGAAAGTGCCCAGGGTGTAGATAATCACCCTTGGAGGTGTTTTGGAAGGTGTTTGGGGGAGGAGAAGGTGGATTTTGGAAAAGCTCCGTGGTTGGAAGATGATGGCTCCATGCTCAGGGCACCCCATCATACAGAATTCCTTTTCCAGTGCTGCATTCCAGGGGTCCACAGCCTCCTGGGTTTCCCTGCCTGACCCACATGTCCAAATCAGTGGCTCCAAAGAAAACATTAGGAAATAACATGGAAAAGCCCAATATTTCAGGAGCAGATGATCCTTTAGTCAGGGAAGAGCAACCACGAGCACAAAGCACAAAACCCCTGAACACAGGAAAGGGGTTCAGAGTGGAGAAATCAGAAATTGTCCAAATAAACCTATGGGAAACCACCCCCAGCATCATCCCAACTGGGAAAAAATCATCCCAAAAAGGGGGAAAAAAATCCCTCGCATGCCACTTTTCCAGGAGGAAGCATTCCCAACTCATCGACGGAGCAGCCAGAGAGTTTTGGGGCCGGGAGGGGTCAGTGCTGCCCTTCAGCAGCAAGCCCAGGCACCCACAGGGTGCCACCGGACCTGTTCTGGCACAGACTGAGCCCCCTGAGTGCCACCAGCACCGGGCTGGAACACCCAGACCCCCGTGAGGGGCACCTTCCCTCTGAGGGATCCCACCTGCAGTGGGGAGCAGGGATGGGTGAGCCAAGAAATCCTGAGGGCTCCTCCCTTCCACGGTGACAAAAGCCCCTGAGATTTGGGATATCTGAACCGAACCACTCTTGATATCCCAAAAACCACCGGCATCAGCTCCCTGAGCCCCACGGGGCCAAGCACTCTACGCTTCGCTTTCCTGTTGCTGCTCAGCTGATGCCAAATCCTCTGCAGAGTTGCATTTTTCTCATGTTTACACATTAAAAAGGGGCTAAAAAAAAAAAAAAAAAAGGAGGTGACCTCCTGCTCACCCCGGGCGGGCTGTGAGGAGCCGCCGCTGCCTTCACCTCCGGCTGAACTTCCAGATTATCTCAGCCAAGATTCACCTTGCACTGAACTTGTACCCGGAGCACGGCACAGTCACGGAGCCCTGATTAAACATTGCAGCACCACGGGGCCATAAATTTATACATTTAATGAGGATTAGCGGCGCTTCCTCCCGCCCTCCTCGGGCTGGGGAGTGATGGAAGCACTGGGAAGCGGTGGGAACGCTGGGGTTAGACATGGAAAAGCTGGGAAGCACAGCCAAAACAGCTCCTTGTGCTGTTCCCTGCCACGAGCCGTGGACGGAACCCGTGGCAAATCCCACAGGAGCAACCACAGAACGAGCCCTGGAGGGGTTACACCACTTTCCACCCAAAAACACCAGGAAAAAGCAAAACCATTGTGGGGCACGGCGCTCCGGGAGCCCGTGGGTGCCTTGGCCCAGCAGGAAACCATCCGCAGGCCGTGGCCTCCTAAACTCTGGCTGCCCTCTTCCCACCGAGCGCCGCATCCCAGCACCGTCCTCCCGTCTCTTCCAGGACGGACGCGTGACGGGAGGCAGCGGCCTCCTCCTCCTCCTCCTCCTCCTCCTCCTCCTCCTGTCCCAGCTGCCACGGAGGGAACAGGAGAGCTCCGCGCTTGCCGACGCCGGCCGGGGTCACTCGGCCGCGCCAGGGGAGAACGTCTGGGCGGCGAAATGGATCCGCTCAAGTTCAAGTGCTTGGAATGCCTCCCTCCTTTTTTTTTTTTTTTTGAAGAAACTAAACTAATACATCCCTGCTTTTCCTGATAACTTCCTCCTTTCCCTCGGAGGTTTTGTTTAGCAGATCCATTGTTCTCGGCCAGCCTTGCCCTGGGGTCCAATTTGAGAGCGTTCTCATTTTTCCCCCTATGTAACCGATGCTTATTTCTTTAAGCTCCACTGTAAACACAAAGCGCATGGCAGAGCCCTGGCCTGGCTTTGCAGGAGGCAGCCTCGGCTCTGGAACTGCTTCTCCGTGGGGTTTTTTTATTGGAAACAAAAGGATTGGGTCTCCTTGCTCCATGGAGTCAAACACCTGCGGGATGTGGGAACCCGCGGGTGGTCCGGAGGCTCCAAGACCCTTTTCTGCTTCCAGAACTGCGGCTTTGCTAATTGAGGACTTCATGATTGTTCATTAGGGGCAAGGGCTGAGGCAGCAGGACCCTCTGGAGGTGGCCTGAAGGTCCTTGGGGTGCTCGGGCTGAAGGAGAAGCCACCAGAGCGTCCCCTGGGAGGGGTGGCATGTGGGGACAAATATAAACTAAAATATAAAATAAATCCTTGGAAGAGGGGAGAGTGCCTTGGACGGTTCCAGGGACACACCAGGAGATGGGATTTGGGATGGGCAGGTGATGGGGCCACCACTGCCCCATGTCCCCAGTGCCACATCCACAGGGCTCTGAAATCCCTCCAGGGATGGGGACTCCAGCCCTGCCAGGCCTGGACAGCCTTTCCAGGAAGGAATTGTCCCAATGCCCACCCTGCCCCTGCCCTGCCCCACCCCGAGGCCGTTCCCTCTCCTCCTGTCCCTGTTCCCTGGGAGCAGAGCCCGACCCCCCCTGAGCCCCCTCCTGTCAGGGAGTTGTGCAGAGCCACAAGGTCCCCCCTGAGCCTCCTTTGCTCCAGGCTGAGCCCCTTTCCCAGCTCCCTCAGGAATTCTCCAGCCCCTTCCCAGCTCCTGGAAGAGGTTTCCCAGAGAAGTGCCCCATTACTGGGAGTGTCCCAGACCAGGCTGGATGGAGCTCGGAGCACACTGGGATAGGGAAGGTGAGGAAGGGGGTGGAACCAGGTCCTTTAAGGTTCCTTCCCATCCATCCCATTCCACGATTCCATGGTAAAAGAGGAGGATTTCACATTCCCACTCACGCCAGGTCTGCCTGGGAGCATGGCCAGCCCCTCTCCCCCTCCATGAACCTCCTCCTCTGGAGAAAATCCCGAGTTTAACTGAACCTGTTCCCTTTTTGGTAGATCCAAACCTTTTCAGGAACTTGGAACTTGCAAGGAACGAAAGCGTGGAGTTAAAAACTCCACTGGAGAACGTGCCACACTTTTGGCAACCTGGAAAAAACTCCTGGATGACCCAAGCCCGGCTCCTAATTAGTTAAAAGCCCCAAATCCTACAGGGCACATATTCCTGGGATTAAACTGATGCTGAGCAGCAGCTGAGGCAGGATTTGATCCCGTGGCTGCACCGGCCAGACGGCCCCGGGCACGGGGAGCCCCGGCGGGATTTATGGATATTTGTTGGAGATAAAAACAATCCAAGAACCTCTGGAAAACAAAAGCCGAGGCTTTTTCCTTGGAGTGTCACAGTAACCCCTGGACGGCCCCGCGCTCATTGTCACAGCCCAGGTACAAACAAAGGGAATTTGGGTGCCAAGAGCTGGAGCAGGAGGGAGAGGAGTGGCCCGGCGGCGGCCGCGAAATTCCCTTGGCGGCGACTTCCAGGGCAGAAATCCCGGGAAGAAACGGTTTGGGAATGCAGGAGGAGTTCTTGCCCCATCCCAAAGCGATTCCCGTGGGGAAAAGGCGATAAAGGAGGAGGGTGGAGACCCCCGGGATTAGGGAATTCAACACCAGGGCGAGTGATGGGGTGAGAATAAAAAGTCCCTTTTGGGGTTAAAAATGCCCTTTAAGAACATTTTTGGGGCTGGAAATCTGAGGGTTTGGGGTGGGAGTGGTTCCCAAAGGATGGGATGGATCCCAAAAATGTCCTGGTTAAGGGTAAGGTCTGCAGATGTTCCCTAGATCTGATGCTGCTCCTGTCCCAAAGATCAGCAGCATCTCCAAGGAAGGTGTTTTCCAGAATTCTGGGGAATGAAGAAAAATTTGAAATGGAAGAAAACTGCCCTGGGGAGGTCGAAGTAAATATGGAAGGCAGGGAAAGGGAGAAAAAAATTTAAATCAATGAAAAAAAAGGAAAATCAAAGAAACAAAGAGAAAGAAAAGAAAGAAAAAGGAAGGGAAAAGGAAGAAGAAATGCAAGAAGGAAAAGGAGGAAGGAAAAAAAGAAGGAAAAACGAAAATGAAAAATGAAAAACCAGGAAAAGAAAAAAGCAACAAGGAAATGAAAGAAAAATGAAGGGGGAAAAAAAGGAAAATTGAAAGAGGCGACAAGAAAAGCGAAAACAGGGAAAACAGATTAAAAATTAGGCAAAGAAGAACAAAAAGGAAAAAGAGAAGACAGGAAATAAAAATAATAGCAATGACAAAATCCAAAGAAATTTAATGTGGGTGGAATTTCAGAGGAGGAGGATTTGCCAAAGCAGATCCAAATCCATCCGTGGAACCCTCATCTGTCACTGGGATTTGGGCACTGGAATCAGGGATCTGTCACTGGGATTTGGGCACCAGTCAGGGATCTGTCACTGGGATTTGGGCACCAATCAGGGAGCTGTCACTGGGATTTGGGCACCAGTCAGGGATCTGTGACTGGGATTTGGGCACCAATCAGGGATCTGTCACTGGGATTTGGGCACTGACTTCCCAGTTCCAGGTCCGATGGAGCCATCAAGTCCCTCCTCTTTTGGGATGGCCACAGATGGATAAAACGCTGCAAACCCAGCAAGGCCCCTCCAGAATTTGTCCAGCTCACGTGACCTCAGCCTAAACTAAGCCCAGCTCAGCTTTAAGCCCAGCCTAAGCTAAGACAAAGTCCCTTTTCAGGGCATTTTCCACCCAAACCGAGGCCTGTGTGTTTCCATCATGGTTTTGTTGCCTCATTCCCCCCTTCCCAGCACGTTTTCCTGGCAGGAAGGAGCAGCAGCCGGGCCAAGCCGTCTGCTGGCCCTTCCCTGAGCTCCAACAGCGGTGTTGGAGACAAATAAATTTGTCTTTATTTACCCCAAACGTGTTTATTTTCTCCTTCCCTTCTAATTTCGTTATTGTTTGATAGGAACATAAAGCAGAAGCCCCAATCGATGCCAGAGGCTCCCAACCCAAGGGTTCCTTGGAAACTTCCTTGGGGTTGTTGGAACGTTTCTGAGGGGTTATGAACTCCTTAAACAAACAGCTGAGGTCATTGTTAGTCACACACACACAGAAAAAGGGGAATTATTTCAGGAAATAAAAAAAAAAAGCAGGATTAAAGCTGCAGCCAGAAGCTGCTCCCAGAGAAAGGAGCGGGGATGGCAAAATCCGGGGCAAAACCATCAGGGAACCACGAGCCTGGCACTGGTTTTCCAGCTGCCATTCCAAGGCACTCCCTCCATGTTGTCAAGATGTCAAATCCTCATCAAATCCTTCTTCAGGGCAACCCAACCCCAATCCAGAGATCCCAACCCCAATTCCAAAGGTCACTGTCTAGGGAAGAGGAACTTCTGGTGGTGATTTTGGTGGCCTTCCAACCTCATGAGGGAAGGGAAGGGAAGGGAAGGGAAGGGAAGCTATTTACTATAACTTTCCTACAGACTCGTTTCAAAAGTAATTTTATATTTCAACTCTTTACTTATATTAACCATCTGCTGTTATAAAAAATCATTTGCTGTTTTGATTTTCTAATTCTATCTTTGAAAGAAAAGCAGTATAGAAAAAAAGGAATTCAGTTTTTGACTGTCTCAAAAATATTCAGAAACGTTTATATTTTGCTTGAAAACAGTCAGAAAGTAAAATCTTTTCAACTCGGTCAGTTAACACCAAGTACCAGTTTTATATTTAGAATTATTTTACTTTTGCCTGGAAAAGAGCTCAGTGCATTTTCATTAAGTTCTTTAGTTTCCATGGCAAATGGGGACATTATTTGCTGTTGAAACTGATGGGTTTGACTTATACTTTCGAAATGCTTTTCACATGATGCCCACAAGACATTCAGAAACAAATGTACCAGAGGTCTATTTTTAATAGCTGTTAGTTCTTAAATCAAAATTTACACAAGGTCAATACAACCTTACATTAAGGCTTATTGAAAACAATGAATGATATATTGCAGGAAAATAACTTAAATTCTTAGCTGGAAATAATAGAAAGGCTTTGATCATTAATAAATTTAAAGAAAGAAGGCGTGAGGAGAATGGGCAGAATTTGGGGATTTGACCCTAAAAATATATCCAGTGCCTCAAAAATTCTTATCTGCATTAAATGAGCAAATGAATAAAGCAAACTACTAAAGTTTTATTCGCTGGCTTGCTCAAATCCTTTACGGCAGGTAAAAATTTCAAAGCTCTTTACATAGAACTTGTTTGTTAATTTTGATTTTCCCTGTGGTAGATTATTCTGTGAGGCATAGTCACATCTATTTATCTATGTTCATAGCTAGAATAGTGCTGGAATAAAGTAATAATTATTATAGAAAACACTAGAACATCTGGAGGGTCTAAAATGTGTACATTTTATGCATATTTAAGGAAAATAAAATAAGATTGATCCCCCAAAATGATTTGCCATCCATTTCGTCTGACACTTACCATGGCTCTTATGGGACTGTCATAAGGAAATAAAATTCAACATAACTTTTGCATAGTCTGATCCAAAACATGCAAAACTGAACAGTGCATTCCCTTCTGNAAGGGAAGGGAAGGGAAGGGAAGGATCCATCAAAGCCAGTGGATGCCAGAGTGACCCTATCAAAATTCATGGATACAACACCTGGACATCCATAAATTCAGGCACAGGGAAGGAGGGGGATCTGAGCACGCTGGAAAAGCAAAGGAGAGAGGCCTCTTATCCCACAAATTCACAGTCAGAAGGAAGAGCCTGCCTGGCTGCCTCTCCCCCAGCCCCTTCCCACCTCGTGTTCCATGTGGGACAGAATTCCATCCATCCCAGAGGCAGTGGCTCCATTGGCTCCATCTCCAGTGCCAGGGGTACCACAATTCCCACTGGGCAGGATTGCTCCCAGCGAGCCTGGGAGGTTTGGAGATCCCAGAGCTCTGCTGTGACCCCGGGAAGAATGGGATCCACCTCCCACCTCCAGCAGATCCAGCTGGGGCATCCCGAATATCCAACCCAGGAGAAGCTGGATGCACAGAGAACTCCATGGAATGGAGAAATTCCTGTTTTATGCTGCTGCTCATCCCTCCTTGCTGCTAACGAGGCTCTCTCCCAGCCTCATTTCTCATTCCTGCTTTCTCCCACTTTTCTTCTGGCTTTGTGCCTCCCCTCTCTGTGTCTGATCCTCTTTTTTCCTTAAAAAATCCCTGTTTTCTGCATGGCCCCAAAACCCCCCGAGCCTGCCCAGACAGAAACATGAATAAAATACAGAGGGAATTCAAAAAGAGAGGGAAAATTAAAAATAAATAAAAGCCAAGCAAGCTCCTGGCAGGTGCCGAGCTCTTCTTGTGCTCCAAGAGGAATTTTTCATGACATCCCATCACTTATTTAGGCTGTGGCTCCATGACCTCCTGCTTTTCCCTGCATTCCAACGAGGGATCGGCAGCTCCTCTGCCCATCTAAATCCCAGCTCAGCCCTGGGATGGGCAAAAAAGCCTCCAGGAAAGGCAGGAAACAAAAAAAATTTAAGGAATTGATTGGATGACAGGAATGCTGAGTTTAGGCAAAACGCGAAGGAAAAAGGAAAATGCTCGTGGATGGAGAATATGTGGAAGGAATGTCAGTGGAAGTGGGAATCCAAGGGGGTTTTATTCCTCTGATGCCGAAAACAGGAGGGAAAAGATGGGGTGGGCAAGAGGGAGAAGCAAAGCTGCTTTAGAATCACAGAAAGAGGGAATTGTTTGGGTTGGAAAGGATCCTTACGAGCATGGGGTCCGACCATCCCCAGCAGTGCCAGGGTCACCCCTGCCCCGTGTCCCCAAGTGCTGCACCCACAGGGCTGGAAATCCCTCCAGGGATGAGGATTCCATCACTTCCATGGGCAGTTCCAATGCCTGGGCACCCCTTCCAGGAAGAAACTTTGCCTAATTCCGACCTAAACCTCCCCTGGCACAAGCTGAGGCCGTTTTCCCTTGTTCTGTCCTTGTTCCCTGGGAGCAGAGCCTGATTCCCACCTGGATTCACCTCAGGGCATCCCAGAGAACCTCTCAGACCCAGGAGCTGCCCTGCGTGAGCCGGGCCCTGAAATGCTCTGGGAAATCAAGAGGAGCAAATAAAGCCCAGGAAATAAACAGGAGGAAATAAAAGATGAGCAAATAAAGCCCAGATCTGATTTCAGAGATGCTGAAAATCAGCAGCTTCATTAAGAACTAAATTAAATAGAGCCCATAAGAATTAAGGGTTAAGTAATTTCTAGAGCCCATCCCGGGGCTCCTAAAAGCCACCAAGTCCTGAGATAAAGAAGTGTTCAGTGAACACGGGATTAAACAATTGTGGTTTTATCTAAATTTACATCTTGTGATCGCTCCCTGATCCAGGCATGGATGGGCCAACCTTATCCCACCTGAACCTCATCCCATCCCTGGAACTCCCTTCCTGCTGGATTCTAGGGAGCAACGAAGCGTGAGCCCCTCTCCAGGGATAATGCTGGACTTCCCCTCTTCTCCAATTTCCATGAAACTGGGAGTAATTTAAGAAGCCTCCACCCTTGGTGGGATTGCAGGGAACTCCAGGAGGGCTGGGAGGAGCCGAGAGGGAAAAGCAGGGCCAGAACTCCCAGGCCATGTGAGCCTGGGTGTCCATTTCCTTTGGAAAGGATTAGGCTGGATATAGGATTAAATTGGATTAATGATATTGTGTTCTATATAAAAATTATATAGAACTTTATATGGTTATAGGTAATTTTAGATAATGCTGTTTATGGGGTTTATTATGCTATAAATTTACTATACATTATATATTACATGGAATCAGGGAATCAGGGAATGGTTGGGTGGGAAGGGACCCTAAAGCCCATCCAGGGGCACTCCATCCACGGGCAGGGACACCTCCCACTGTCCCAGGTGAGTCCAAATCCATCCAGCCTGGCCTTGGGCACTGCCAGGGATCCAGGGGCAGCCCCAGCTGCTCTGGGAATTCCAGCCCAGCCCCTGCCCACCCTCCCAGGCAGGAATTCCTTCCCAAGATGCCAGCCCAAGCTGCCCTTTCCCAGTGGGAAGCCATTCCCTGTGTCCTGTCCCTCCAGCCCTTGGCCCCAGTCCCTCTGCAGCTCTCCTGGAGCCCCTTCAGGCCCTGCAAGGGGCTCTGAGCTCTCCCTGGAGCCTTCCCTTCTCCAGGGGAACATTCCCAGCTCTCCCAGCCTGCCTCCAGAGCACAGGGGCTCCAGCCCTGGAGCAGCTCCGGGGCCTCCTCTGGACTCTCTCCAGCAGCTCCACGTCCTTGTGCTGTTGGCCCCAGGGCTGGGGCAGCTCTGCAGGTGGGGTCTCACCTGAGGGGGCTCAGGGACACAATTCCCACCTTTCCTGCTGCCCACACTGGGATCAGCCCAGGGCTGGGGGGGGCTGGCCTGGGCCATTCCAGCCTCATCCACAACATCCCAAATCCTCCTCCTGGGGCTGCTCTCCATCCCTTCCCACACGGATCCCTGCAGGTTTATGGAAACAGAATCCAGCTTGTTCAGGGAACTGAGGAGGTGCTGCTCCACCTGGACTTGTTGCCATGGCTGCAGTGTCAGACACTGAGACAGATTTATTGCAATAATCAGCAGTAATTAAGATCTAGGATCAGAAACGGCACAAATCCCATTTTTCATATATTTTTTTTAGGAACAGCTTCCTTGAAATCAGCAGGAAAAAGAGGCAAAAATCCCTAATTTGTCTCAAAGAAGTCACTGAACTCTGGGGATCCGAGCAAGGCCGGAGTTCTGGATAAGGACAAGGATCTGAGCCATCCTCTGAGGTTCATGGGAGTTGAAGGGAAGGAATCTTCCCTGCTCCCTGCCAGGCTCCTGGTGGAGCTGGGAAGAGGGGCCGGCTCCCATCTCTTCTTTCCTTTTCCCCCAGGCCTCAGCTGGGAGTTTACAATTGAATTTTCTGCAGTTGTAACGCGGAGCCCTTTGTGTACAGAACGTCTGATGGAAACGGCCTTTTTCAAATTAACCTGGAATTCGGGCAGAAAAACCCCTCCATGTGTTTCTGGTTCATTAGGGAAGGACGTTTGGAAAGGGAAGAACACTCGGGGAGGGCGATGGGGTTCAGCTGGCAGGGCTGCAGGACAGTCAGAGACAGGGATCTCCTGCCACAAACGGCTGCTCTGCATCAGAATTCCTCTGGGAACCACTTTGTTCTTCACGGAGCTCATGAACTCTGGGACTTGGGGCTGCTCCTGCATCCATCCCTCCCTCATCCCCCTGGCTCCCAAAGCTCCCAAAGCTGCCCATCCCGAGCCCTCGTGCTCCCAAAGTTGGATTTGAGGGTCTCGGAGGGCTTTTTCCAACCTTATGATTCCATGGTTTTGAAATGGAATGAGGCTCTGGTGGATAAGCTGCTCTCCTGCCCTCGCAGCTCCTTCCTTTTTGGGTTCATTCTTCAGGAAAATGAGGCTCTCCTGGGTATTTTTAATTTGTTTTAATACCTAAAAGGGTCAATCCTTTCTCTAAAATCCAAACATGCAAAGAGAGACCTCAGCAGTGAGGAAGGGAAGGTGCAGGAAGGG
>VYXG01004283.1:55263-102814 GCA_013397235.1 Lanius ludovicianus
GGGAAGGGAAGGGAAGGGAAGGGAAGGGAAGGGAAGAGCTGATGAGCCCAGACTCCCTATGGAGGTTACTCCCAGGACAGCGACGTTTCCCACTTCAGGTATTTTAAAATATTGAAAAAATATAGAAAAATACTGAAAAAAACATTGAAATATATTGAAAAAAAAGTGAAAATACATTGGAAAAAAATTTAAATATTGTAATATATTGAAATGCATTGAAAGAATATTGAAAAACACTGAAAAAATTTGGAAAACATTGAAAAAGATGCTCAGCAAATCCGCTGTGCACCTTCAACAATCCAACCCTTCTCCAATCCAGCTCCCTCTGCCTCTTGGAAACCACTTCCCTCCCTACTGTTTTTTGGGATCCACACTTATTATTCTTCCTCTCCTCTCCTTTGTTATCACTCTGCTCTCTCCCTCCAGGCTTTTCCTCAGCCCTGTTGCTTAATTTTTCTAATCCCTGCCCCTCGGAGGGAGGAAGCCGTCCTGTTTTCCTTATTAATCAGCAATCTCTGGCGCTGACCACAGGAAAAGGCTCCAAGAACACGGAACGTTTCGGTTCAGTGCATTCCATCACAACAGAGCTCCCAGCACGCTAAGCCCACGGAGCCCAGCGAGCTTCCCTGGAATTGCCTTCCAAGAGCAAAGGGGTTGGGGTTTTAGGAGCCACCGAAATTCCTTAAAACTGCCAGGCTGGCACGGGGCTGAGGCTGAAGTTTGGAAGCTGGGGGGGGATATGGTGTTCCCAGCTGGATTTTGGATATCTGCCACTGGAATGGGGTTGAGGAGGAAGTCCATGAGCAGTGGCACGAGCCCACCACGTCTGCTGGAAAGCTCCTACCAGGATGGGATTATTTCCTGAGACCCCACCTGGAATTCCGTGTCCAGGTCTGGTGTCCCTAACACAGGACATGGAGCTGCTGGAGAGAATCCAGAGGAGGGTCATGAAGAGTGGAGCATCTCCCCTCTGGGGGCAGGCTGGGAGAGCTGGGAATGTTCCCCTGGAGAAGGGAAGGCTCCAAGGAGAGCTCAGAGCCCCTTGCAGGGCCTGAAGGGGCTCCAGGAGAGCTGCAGAGGGACTGGGGCCAAGGGTTGGAGGGACAGGACACAGGGAATGGCTTCCCACTGGGAAAGGGCAGCTTGGGCTGGCATCTTGGGAAGGAATTCCTGGGGCTGGAATTCCCAGAGCAGCTGTGGCTGCCCCTGGATCCCTGGCAGTGCCCAAGGCCAGGCTGGACATTGGGGCTGGGAGCAGCCTGGCTCAGTGGAAAGTATTAATTATGAGGCTTCCATGATCCCAGAGAGGTTTTCCCACCCTAAGCCCCCCAAGTTCAACCATCATCCCTCCATCTCCTCTTCCAGGAGAACGATTACATTCCATCTTTCCGTACCTTTCCCAGTTGATTTCCATACACTGGAAAAGAGCAAACTGGTGTAACTGGGCTCTCCATTGTTAAGGAATAAAATAATGGAAAGGGGAATTCCTGATGGAAAAGAGGAGAGAAACAAGGGATGGGAATGGAAATGGAGATGACTGGGATGGAGATGGGAAGAAGGGAAATATTTCCCTGCTGACCCTGCACTGGGGCACCACAGCCCACAGAGACAATATCAAGGTTTATATTTACCTATATCTGTTTGTATCTATTTATATCTAAATATCCATTAATCCCCATATCTGCCCCTACATCCATCCCAAATCCCTCCCAAATTTAAGTATTAAATAAAGGGGGGACAGATGAAAAATCAGCATCTGTGTGAAGATGGAGAACTGAGGCACAAGGATGTTCCTGGCTAACAGATCTACCCATTCCCACAGTGTGGGGCCTGGATCGATCCAGAATCTTCCTAAAACAAAAAAATTATCCCATTCGACCTTATCAACTCCTCGGGAGCACCATTCCCAAGGCCTGCAGAGAGACCCCCAAAAATTGAAGCTGTTTTCCCCACGGAATGCTGAGAGACGATCGCGATTTTTCAAAGTTCGGATCCAAATCCTGCAAAATTTTGGATTCTTTCCAAGGACAGGAACAGCAAACCCCATCCCAGGGGTGCTTTGCTGCAGCACCATTCAACAATTCCCTCCTCACCTTCTTCCTCAGTCACTTTCCTCATGCTCAGCCTTCCCAGGCATTCCCAAACTTGTCATTCCTCAGCATCCTCAGCCATTCCCAATCACCATTCCTCAGCCTTTCCAGGAATTCCCAAGTCTCCATTCCTCAGCCTTTCCAGCCATTCCCAACTCACCACTCCTCAGCCTTCCCAGGAATTCCCAAGTCTCCACTCCTCAGCCTTCCCAGCCATTCCCAACTCTCCATTCCTCAGCCTTCCCAGGAATTCCCAACTCTCCATTCCTCAGCCTTTCCAGCCATTCCCAACTCACCACTCCTCAGCCTTCCCAGCCATTCCCAAACTCGTCACAATGTTGGTTATGAAAACCCATCTTGATTTAAGGACCCCTTTGGCCCAGCAGCTTTTGCTGTGATTTCACACCCGGTATTTTCATCCCTTCAGATGTCTCAAATTTCCCTCCGAGTTTCCCCTAACGCTGAGAGGATGTTCCCGAGAGATCTCCGGACGCAGAGCCATTAACCCAGCGCTGAACCTGCACCCCAAAATCAGCATCATCTCGTGCCTGACTGGATGCAGGATTTCTGCACTCATTCACAGTGTTGTTTTACCCAATCTTTAATAATTCATTGAGACTGCTCCTCCTCAGGACGAGTCCCCAAGGTTGATAAGGTTCCAAGAGCTTCCCTGATGGAAGTGCCACCATCTGACACCAGCACCTCCCTCAACCAATGGGCTGAGCCTGGGCTGTTGTCACCACGTAACAGCTCCATGAAATTACTCTGCTCCAACCAGGAGGCCAAGGAGAAACTAAAAAATTAAAATAGAGCCAGGTCAAGGAGAAATTCAAAAATTAGAACACAACCAGCTCCAGGCTGGTGGAGCTTCTATGGATTCCAGGGAGCTGCAAACCTCCGGATTCAGCCTCATCACAGATCAGAGACACATCTGAGAGGTCTCTCAGCCTTCCCCGTGCCCTCCCTCTGCTCTCCCCGCTCCACAGTCTCTGGAATACAAATGACTTTCGCAGCAGAGATAGAAACTCCATCATTAAACAGAGAACTGAGCCGAGGTGGGGCTGGAGGAGCCCGAAGCCCAGGTCAGCGCTGTGAGGAGGCAGCGCTGTCCTGCGGTCGATACCCATGGGCAGCCCATTATCCCGGCGCTCCCGCACGGAGCCCTGCCCGCCACAGCCCTGGCTGCTCCTGGGCACCCTCCTGCCCAGCCCCTCCAGCCGGGTGATGCTTGAGGTGAGCACTGAAGGGTGGAAGTGTTTCACTGAGGGCACTTCCCGGCACAATCGGAGCCATGGGAGATCTCCCAGATAAGTTTCACTCCCCACCATCCTTCTGGCAGAGTTTTCCCCCCCTTCTTTTGCCATCCACCGGGACAAAGGGGCCTTTATGGTGTTTTTTAGCCAGTCTGTTTATTTTGCGCATATTGTGGCCCAGCCTCTGTTGGAATATCATCCATTTCCCTCCCCAGAGAGATATTCCAAGGAGCAGTGAGGAACCAACTTTAAACAGAAAGGCCATCTAAATATACAAACCGAGGAGAACAATGGCACCATTAATTATACCCCAGGCAGGAGGGGATCCAGGGGGAATTCAGAGGCAGGGAAGCTCTTTCTGCCCGATTTATTCCCTTCTCCGGGCGCTCGGAGAGCGGAGCCATGGCTGGCGATGGACAGGGAATGTCAGGGTGGAGGGATGGGGAGAGAAGGGTCCCACAAACTGCGACCCAGACAGGCCAAAAGCAGCAGGAGAAGCGAAGCCATGGGATTTGGAACTTGGAAAAGAGGATCAGGAGCTGGGTCTTGCTTGGCTGGGGCAAGGAATCAACAGCAAAGGCAGGGACGTGTCCCAGAGCTCCAGGGGAAAGGGGATTGGTTTTGGAACTTCCAGAAGAACCTAAAATCCTCCCTGTGGGGGATAATATGAAGTCATGGAATGGTTTGGGTTGGAAGGGACCTTAAAGCCCATCCAATCCCAAACCTGGCACAGGGACACCTCCCACTGTCCCAGGCTGCTCCAAGCCCCAATGTCCAGCCTGGCCTTGGGCACTGCCAGGGATCCAGGGGCAGCCCCAGCTGCTCTGGGCACCCATCCCACTGTTTGATGACCCTCACAGCCTCTCCAAGGAGGAACAGGGAATTCCTGTGGGAATTAAAACCCATTAACGCTGACATCCGGCCGTGGAAGAGCTCTGGTGGCAGCTGGGACAGACGTGCAGGGGATGCCACCACTCCTGGACTTTCTGAAGACCAGGGTGGCCAAGGATTGTCACCAATGGCTTGCGATGGCACAAACATCTCCCGTCCGAGGGGTTTCCCTGCAGCCCTCCCATCCCTGTTGTGGCTGGGTTTGTCACTCACCCATTTCCAGGGCTGGCAATTCCAAAAAGTGCCTCTTTCCCAGCACATGGAAGAGTTCATCCAGCACAAACCAAGCTCGAGGCACCGGCTCCATAAAACCTTACAAGGGCCCCCCCAAAGACACTGGCTCCATAAAACCTTACAAGGGGCTCCTCAAAAGTCACCGGCTCCATAAAACCTTACAAGGGCCCCCCCAAAAGTCACTGGGTCCATAAAACCTTACAAGGGGCCCCCCCAAAGACACCGGCTCCATAAAACCTTACAAGGGCCCCCCCAAAAGACACCGGCTCCATAAAACCTTACAAGGGGCTCCTCAAAAGTCACCGGGTCCATAAAACCTTACAAGGGCCCCCCCAAAAGTCACTGGGTCCATAAAACCTTACAAGGGGCCCCCCCAAAGACACCGGCTCCATAAAACCTTACAAGGGCCCCCCAAAGACACCAGGTCCATAAAACCTTACAAGGGGCCCCCCAAAAAACCCAAGGCTCTATTTTTTTTTCCTTTTTAGAAAGAAATCTTGCTAAAACAACAGACAAATCCTCTTTCCATAGGAAACATCCCACTTGATGCACAGCAAAATGGGGCTATGGAAGGAAATCCCAAGGATTTGGCCCTATCAGCAAGCAGAGACAGAAACGTAAAATTATGGAATTATTAAGGTTGGAAAAGATTTTTAAGACCACTGAGTCCCCCAGCACTGCCAGTCCTACCATTAACCCACATTCCCAAGTGCCACATCCACAGGGATTTTAAATCCCTCCAGGAATGGGGACTCCACCACTGTCCTGGGCTGGAGAACCATTCCCATGGAGAAATTTCCCCTAAATCAAAACCTAACATGGAATCGATAAATTTGCACCTTGTAGAAACTCGTGGAGACCTTGGGTCCTGTCTCCTGCTGAGGAAGCCCCACAAGGTGGATCTGAGTCTCAGTCCAGGAGCTTTTATGGCCAGGTGGCCTCAGGGAACCCTCCTGGAGCATCCCATGGGATCATCGGGATCTCAGCACTCACCTGCTCCTCCAACAATCCTACAGCTCCCAAAATAACAGAGAAAATCCTTATTTAAAAACCAATTCCCAGGAAAACTTCACCCTAAACCTCTCCAATGGCACAGATAAAGGTTGGAAATACATGTTCTCCATGGATTTTTAAGGCTAAACCCCCATATCCCGTGTTTCTTGGCAGCTTAGCATCAGAGTCCTCAGCTGGAGCTGATGGGACTTGGGAGCAAATCACGTCAATGCTCCTTTAGTTTTTCTGGAATATTTAACAATATATTAAAAGTGGGAATTTTGCAGCAGAAAACTTTAACAATTTTATCTAAATAAATCTTTTAACTCTCCTCAGTTCTGTAAATGGATTTTTTTTTAAGGATTATCACACTCTGCTTTAGGGCACAAATTATCCTTCCAGAGCTGGTTTTTCCCTGGAAATTTTCTTCGTTTTTCCCTGGAAATTTTCTTGCACCTCAGAGCAGTACCAGGCTGCCAGGTCTGCCCTGAGACACTCAGTGCTGGGACAACCCAACATGGCCATGGAGCAAATTCCAGCTCAGTTTTCCAGCTCCCTCCCCCTCACGGGTACAAAGCGATGGAGGCTGGTGCTTCCCTTTGATTTCATGGAATCCTGGAATGGCTTGGGTGGAAAGGGACCTTAAATCTCATCCAGTTCCAGGGTCAGGGAGATCCTTCCCTAGCCCGGGTGGCTCCAAGCCCCGTCCAAGCTGGCCTTGGGCACTTCCAGGGATTTGGGGTCAGTTGGCAAAAGCACATCCAGCCACTGTGCAAGTCCTTGAGGTGACATCCCCAAGGTGACACCCCGAGGTGACCTCCCAAGGTGACCCCCCCAAGGTGACCCCGAGGTGACCCCAGACCCCGCTGGTGCTGGAGTGCCCTGGTCAGGACAGGCTGGGCTGCAGCCCCCAAGGTGACCCCATGGTGACCCCAAGGTGACCCCGAGGGGACCCCAAGGTGACCCCAGGCCCCACTGGTCAGGACGGGCTGGGCTGCAGCCCCCGAGTGCTCCCAGACCGGCCGTGCTGCTGCCGACAGCCCCATGGAAGGGACCACGGCCTGAGGCTGCAGGTGCTTTTTGGGAACACCACTGGGAACTGCAAGCTGGCTCCATGGCAAACACGGAACGCCCCCCCTCGGAGGGTCTCACCTCTGTATTCTTCATTTTATTCTCATTTTTACTTCCCTAAATATCCCCTTTTCCCTTTCTTTTTGAGCAGAAAGAACTTGGCCGTGCTGCTCTGCTCTGCCTGAGCCATCACCGGGTTTATCCCAGCCCCATTCCCACTTTTCAGCCTTTTTTCACCTCCACATGACCTCACCTGCTTCATTTTTTGGAATTTCTTTCCCCCCTCCTTTTTTTTTCTGGGAGGCCAAAATTCCTGTCAGCAAATCTTCAGGGCCAGGCAGGGTTCAGAGTCACAACTCCCATTTCTTAGCAGGGTGCCCACAACTAAACCCCAACCCCAAACACCAACATACAGCAGCTTTAAAACCCCCCAAAAAACTAAAGCCCAGCCTAGCAAAACCCAGTTTATCAACATCTGCAAGGCTGAGTTCCGTGATCCGTGGAGCCTGGAGCACCTCATCCATCGGCTGTTTCTGTGGGGCTTTAACTGCAGGAACAAACCCAACTTTTTCCAAGCCCAGCATATGTTGGATTTGGAAAGCCTGACCATGGGGGCTCTCAGCATCCTAAATTCCACTTGTCCCCTTCCCCGAGCCAAAGGAACACGTGGAGTGAAGCTCCTGCTGGCAGCTCCCTCCCAGGGGCGCCGCGGCTTGGGAACGACGCAGGGATTTAGAGGGAAAAACACAGGGATTTAGAGGGGAAAATACAGGGATTTGTAGGGGAAAATACAGGGATTTAGAGGGAAAAACACAGGGATTTGTAGGGGGAAATACAGGGATGGGGTTTGTGCACTGCTGCGGGTACGCTGGGCACAAAGGTGCCAAACATCTCCTGCTTGGTTCAGAGGGTCATGGAATGGTTTGGGACAGGAGGGAACTTCAGGATTATCTCATTTCCCCCTTTTTTCCCATTTTCCCCTTCTTTTTCCCCTGCTCTTTCGCTATTTTTTTCCTTTTTCGGGGATCTTTTTTCATCACTCGCATTCTATTCTTTTTTAATTTTTCCTTTTTTATTTTCTATCTTGATTTTCCTTCCCCCTCTCATTTTTTCTGTTCCTTTTTTCTTTCCTTCATTTTTCCTTTTCCTTCCTTTTTCTCTTCCCCCATTTCCCCTTTTTTCTATTTCCTCCCTTTTTGTCTTCTTGTTTTTCTCTTTTTTCCTTCCCCTTTTCTCATTTTTTTCCTTCCCCTCCTTTTTCATTGCCCTTTTCCTTTCCCCTCCCCTTTTTCTTTTCCCCCATTTTTTATCCCTTTTTTCCTTTATTTCCCCTTTTCATTCTCCCCATTAAATTTCCTCCCTCTTTTCCTTTTCTTTCCCCTCCCCTTTTATCCTTTTTCCCCCATTTTCTCATTTCTCTCTCCCTTTTTTCCCTTTCCCCCCCCCTTTTCTTCTTTGTCCTCCCTTTTTTTTCCCAGGGAAGAGAGCAGTGACAGCACAGGGGAATCTCTACAGCTGAGGGCATTATCATGGAGCAGGAATAATTCCCCAAAAAGATTCCTGGGTGCTCCCAACCCTTCCCTGCAGCTCATTAATATTAATTAATACTAAAGCTGCTCCCCTGCCTCACGTCCCCCTTTTCCATGGGATTTTAGGCTTCATTCCCCCCTTTCCTGACCCGTGGTAGGAGCATGAGGCTCTGGGACACCCATCCATAACTCTGCCGGGTTTCTCATCCCCCAAAAATCGGTTATTTGGGGGAAAAAAAGTGGAATTCCAGAGAGGAACAGGGAGAGTTATCAGCACTGCAGTGTACGAGGTGAGAGCACGCAAAGCCAAACTCCTCCGGAGCCCAAACAGCTGCAGAGCTCCAAAGGGATAAATCATCCCAAAACAGCATCAAAACAGCACATCTCCGGACTTCTAAATCAAAAACAAATCACCTGAACTCAATTACGCCATGGATTCCATCAAGGAATTCCGCCGGCAGAGCAGGGATGGGGCAGTGAACCAAGGAACCCCTTCACGGCCACGTGGCGCCCTGAGTTTGACACCTTCATCCTCCTCATCCACATCTACTTGGCAGGTTTCACTGGATTTGGGAATTGTCAGGGCACCAGAAAGCCCTGGCAAAGTGGTAGAAGCTGTTTTTGTGAGGGAGCAGCACGAGCTGCAATGTTGGCTGTGAGCAGAGGAATGCTCCGAGGAATCTCCGCACCGCGATCCCGGAGCCGTGACCGCGCTGTCCCCGGGCCTTCCCAAAATGAAACACATCATAAGGCCAGGCTTTCCAGCAGCATTCCCGGCAGTTCACGTCCCCTCTCCCCAAGCCAAGGGGTCCCGGGCTCCCTTTGATCTGCTGAGCTCTCCGAACCCAGCAGCGAGAGAAGCGGAGTCCGTAATTGATGGAGGTTTGCTGGCAAGAGGCTCTGCTGTCTGAGTTACCTTTCCCAGAGCTCTCAGAAGTCATCCAGAGACTCCAACCCGTTGTTTTTGCCCAAAAAAATCTCCAGGATAAGCCTTCAAGGGAACCAAACTTGATGAGCCAGGGTTTGCTTGCTCATGCTGATGGGAAATCGGAGAAAGAAAAGGGCTGTGGGGAGCATTGCTGGGTCCTGAGCAACCAAAAAAATTCAAGGAATGAAAAAGTCCTGAGGAGCCAGGCTGGGGGAGCTGGGAATGTTCCCCTGGAGAAGGGAAGGCTCCAGGGAGAACTTCCAGCACCTTTCAGTGCCTCCAAGAGAGCTGGAGAGGAAAAAGGGCTGGAGGGACAGGACACAGGGAATGGCTTCCCACTGGGAAAGGGCAGCTTGGGCTGGCAGCTTGGGAAGGAATTCCTGCCTGGGAGGGTGGGCAGGGGCTGGGCTGGAATTCCCAGAGCAGCTGGGGCTGCCCCTGCATCCCTGGGAATGCCCAAGGCCAGGCTGGACATTGGGGCTTGGATCCACCTGAGATAGTGGGAGGTGTCCCTGCCCATGGATGGGGTGGCACTGGATGAGCTTTAAGTTCCCCCCAACCCAACCCATTCCATGATTCCATGATAGAAGCCAGCAAAGAGGGGCAATTTGGGGGTTTGCAGGGTGTCCCTGCTCGTTGCCAGGTGGCAACTGAGCACCTCTGGCTCAAGATGTGTCACTGAAGGGCACAATGGCACCGAGACAGCATCACCTCAGGGTGGTTTCTGAAGTGGTGGAGCAGAAAGTGGCGCCATTGTCCCCTCACCCAGGCACAGAAATCACCAGAAATGCCCCTCAATTAGATCCTGGCTTGGATTTCCACCTCCACCAACAGCAGGAAAGGCCAAAACCCCCATTGATTTCATCCTACAGCCTCTTTCCACTCTCTCCTTGATCCCAAAACGCTGTGCACACGCCACTGGGCCCAGCCTCCCCTCGAGGCCCTGGGGATTGCTGCTGTTACTGGGAGCTCTTTGATGAAGACCCGAGCCACAGACTGTTCCCCACGACCCCTCCAGGTCCCCCCTGTCCTCCCTGGCCACATCCCACCCCGTCCTTGTGGTGCCAAGGCCGGCTCAACCCTAATTGACATCATGTGTGCGCGGGGCTGGCTGTGCAGGAGACTCCCACGGCACCGAAAAGCCGTGGAAAAATCCCATAATCAACCCCAAAATGGCTCTTTCCCTCCCTGCTCCAGCGCGGGGCCTGCGCGGGAGCAGAACCTGGCGTCCACCCGTTGTTAGGCCCAGTTTAAATATAGATCCAGCTCTGAACACATGAATAATTGCGGTGCTTAAAACGTCTGGCTAATCTTTAGCAGAGCTGCAATCAATCACCGGTGTCAGACTGGGACGCATTTCTCAGTTTCATACACAAAACCTTCCTTCAAATGCAAACTATATCCACTTTCAGGGCCTGGCCCGCCTTCACCATCTGATATTAATGGAAGAGCTCCCGGCACGAGGAACGGGAGGAATTGATTTGGATTTAAAAAAAAAAAAAAAAAAAAAAAAAAAAAAAAAAATTTAAAAAAAAAAAAAAAAAAATTAAATAGGGAAAAAAAGTCCAAGGAAAAANAAAAAAAATGAAAAAAGTTCAGTCAGGAATGACAGTCCTAGGAAAAAACCCTGAGCTGCTGAAGGGGGATTTGGATGGGTTTGGAGCTTGGGGGAAAGAAAATTCAGGGAACACGTTTGGCTGATCCTGCTCTTTGCTTGCTGACGGAGCAGCGAGGAAAAGCCCAGACTCTGGCTCAGCCTAAATCCCTGGAGCACTTTGTGTCCTCCAGCCTTACGGTCTCTCCCCTGGAAGCATCTCAAAATGGTGGAATATAAAGTAAAAATTACTCTGTTGTTGATGAATTGGACTTTTTTCTTAATTAACAGCTGATAGTCACTAATTTGAGGTCAATGGCACACTCTGGTTCTGGTCCCAGCTATCCCAAAGCGTTGCCCATCTCTTAGTGGACAACAATCCATGTCCAGCTTTCCCAGGAGAGTATTCCTCCTGTTTTCCCAATTTTCTAGAGAGCAGCTGCTCACACATGGAAGGAAGCCTGAATCAAGTAATCCTTTAATCCTCTAAGTTAATTAATCTGAGCTGTGGCCAACCACGGCTCCACAGAATCATTTAGGATGGAAAAGACCCTCTGGATCACCAAGGCCAACCATTAAACCAGGAATTACTCATGGATTGGGCACAGGACTTCACGTTAGACCTGGGCACATCCTCCAGAAGATCCCACTCAGCTCATGCAGCAGATGGACAAACTCAACCAGGAGAACCAACTCCAGTCTCCTTCTCCCCACCAAGAGCTGGAGGACACCTGGCAGAGCCTCCTGAGCTTTTACAGAGTGATGCTCACCAGTTAATCCAGTTTTATAGCCAGGATTATCTTCCCACCTCCTTACGGCCAAGACAGAAGGGTCCTGTCACCGTTTCCCATATTAAACCAGAAAACCCTGGAGCTGGCAGCAGTGGAAGCAGGAACTGTGCTGGTTCCTGGCACCAGACCATGGTGGAGCCCAGACTTCTGAAAATCCCTCCCTGACAAAGTTCACAGCGTGTTCTGAAGCTGTCAAAACCCTCCAAGTTGGTTTGAGATATGAAGGAACCCGATCTGATCAGATCCTGAAGAACTCGGAGGGGACATGGCTGAGCACAACCCTCATTAGGCACCCCCTGACACCTTGTTCTCTCCAGAATTTATGGCTTTTTAATGTTTTCTTTCTTTTTTTTGCATTTATTGGTGTTTTTTGTGGGCAGACTCTGAAAGGCAGAGCGCTGACATCTCCCAACAAGATCACGGGCTGCCCCAAAATTAAAACGTGCGAACACTGAACGTGATGATGGTATCTGGGGGCCCTTCAGGGGTGGAAAGTTGATAAAATCTGGTGAGTAATACCTGGATTTTTAATCAGCTGCCATCTGAGCACGAGGGGAGATGTGAGGTTGAGGTTTGCTCCTCCAAACACGATGTTTGACTCATAAACGCCGTTTTCTTTCCTTTCCTGGTTCAGAAATCTGGCTCTTATCAACCTGGGCATGGATGTGCCCCTTCAGTGAAGTCAGGAATTCCTGTCTCCCAATGTTCACTGCCACTCCCAGCCCCCTGTGCCCATCCCCTGCCTTGCTCACTGAGCTGTAACCCAGGTTGGGTTCATTTGGGTCACCTCAGGAGATAAAATGAACTGAAAGAAATCACCCAAGGTTTGGTTTGGTTGTTGGGCAGTTGCCTGCAGGGTTTTGGAGCAGGTGGGAGCATTTTTGGGGTTTCCTCCCAACTTGGAGAGTTATTTTACAGAATTCCTTTCCATCCTCCATCCCTGGAAACTTCCAGTGTCAGGCTGGACGAGGCTGTGAGCAGACTGATCTAACTGATGCTGTCCTGGCTCACTGCAGCCACACATGGCCTTTAGCACCCTTCCAACCCAACCCATTCCACGATTCCACCACCATCCTTGTTCTTATCCCCACCAGCAAACCAAGGAAGTAACAGCCCTGCCACAAACCCAAGGGAAACCCTTGGACGCTCCAGGAGCTGCCACCACCAAGGTCTCCCTGACCTGACGTCCGATATCCCCAGATGCAAATCCTCAATCCAAGATGAGAACATCTGGGCCAGTGGTCCCAGACTCCGCGGTCGGCACAGCCCGAGCTGCAGCCGCTCCACGGAGGATTCGTGCTCCAAAAAAATGTTGGCTCCCGTTTTTGGCCTCCCCTCTCCTGCAGGCAGGTGCGAGCCCAGCCCAGCCTCCCCTCGGAGACACCCACTGTGCGGGGAGCACTGGAGGCTGCTCCCTTTCCTCACGGATCAGATAAGTCCTTGTGGGAATTTTGGCAGCAGAGCACCGAAGATGAGCTTGGCTCCGCTCCAAACAGTTGGAAGCACCTCCGAGGCAGGATTTGTCTGATAAGGGATCTCTGGCTTCCTCCTTCCCTCTGCCCCAGCATGTCCGTGGCTTTGCTGATCCTGTTATGCTCCTGCCTCACAAGGTCAGCACCAAAGACCAAAGGTGGAGCTGCCTGCGACCCCAGATCCACGCGTGGCTGATAAACCCTGCGGGGCTGCATGGAGGCTGGAGAGGACATTTAAGATCATGGAATGGTTTGGCTTGGAAAGGATCTTAAATCCCATCCAGTCCCACCCCCGCCATGGGCAGGGGCACCTCCCGCTCTTTCAGGGTGCTCCAACCCGGCCTTGGACACCTGCAGGGATCCAGGGGCAGCCACAGCTTCTCTGGGAGCCTGTGCCAGAGCCTCATCACCCTCACTTATTAGGAATATCTTTATATCCTATCAGGAATTTCTTCCTAATATATAATTAGGAAATTACCCCTGGGAAACAGTTACGGATTCATACCATAAAGGTATAAAGGATCGGGATAAAACTCACTTGGTCTGCTCAAGGTTTTAGGAGGACTTCGTTCCACATCACTGAGGCTTCTCACCATCCCTTGAGGTGAGCTGAGGTTTAAGGAGGTTGCAATGACATTCCCAAGGCAACAGCAGCGGAGCAAATCCAAAGCTATGGGAAGAGCCCTGTTTTTCTACCGAACTGGAGTACCAAAACCCCCCGAAACTGTCAACCTGAGTGAAGAATTCAGAGATTTGATCACCAAATCCCACATGCAATGGATGATCCATAGGGACCCATCCTGCAGATTGTCCTGGATATTCTCGCTTGAAATGTAGGCCCAAGAGTGGATTTATTCCTTGTGAAGCTTTCAGCACCTGAACTTTCTGATTCGGGGCTGGTAGGAGATTTGGGCTGCCTCTGGAAGACAAACTCGGAAGGAATCCAGCCGAAAGAACCCTAAAAGCTGCTAACGTGTGGTAGAAGCATTTTCCTTCTCGTGCAAGAGAGGGACACTGGGATGTTAATCACAGATTCCTGCAGCATCAGTTACTGGGGTTGCAATGGTCAGGATCAAAATGAAGCAAAACGTGCCAGTCAAACCACTGAAAAACCTAAAATTCCGCCTGCCTCTCACCCTCCGCGATGATCCAGAGCTGCTCCAAGCTGACACCAGCAATTCCTCCAGGCTGTAATTCAGCAGCTCGCTCTGCAGCAAGGCCTCATTGATTTGGAAAAACAGAATTTATTAGGAAGGCTCCCAGCCATCCCTTCTTTGCCAGCATCCAAACCCAGAGCAGATTCTGCAGGAAAAGATCTGAAATTTTCTCTTTCCTGGGGGAAGCCAGGTTGGGACATAGGAAAACTCACAGCTTCAGATCGGTGGGGCCCGGGAAATTTGCTTTGTGGGGACATTTTCTCCACGTGCTGGCTATGGAATGACTGTCCCTGGAGAGGCTCTGTGGGCCCAGGATGCACAGCTGGAGGAAAACACTCTGGGAGCTCATGAAGAGGTGGATGGTGGGATCTAAGAGGGTCCAACCCCATTTACCATCCAGCGTGGGGCAGGTGGCCCTGCCCATGGAATGAGATGATTTTGAGGTCCCCCTCCAACCCAAACCAGGCCATGATGCCACAATTCCATGATTCCATGAACACAAGGCACCAAAACTCCAACAGCTGAAGCTCCCTGTGCTGGTGCTGCCTTGCTGGAAAAGCCAACGTGCTTGAGGTTGGATTTGGAGAACTCTTTGCACGCAGTAAACACGAGGAAATTAGGGCAGGATGGGAGCAAACAGGCTGTAAATCCCAGCTCTGGTTTGCTCCCTGCTCATCACCCCTCACAAACGACCCCTTTCATTGCCACTAAAGTCATTTGCCCAATTGTCAGCAGCAGCAGGAAACTCGTGGTGCAGAATTCCTGAAAAACCAGCAACAAAAACACGTCGACAGCAAGAGGCCTTTGGAAATCTGCATTTCTGGGGAAGTTTCCACCCCGTAAACGCCACGGGAGTTCGATCAGGGACTGGAATTCTTCTGCTTTCTGTTCTGACTTAGTTCTTGTGCCTGTGCCAGTTGACACAAGCGAGGGAGCGCGGGACGAGGGTCAGGGACGTGGAGGTGCAGTCCTGGAGCCACTTTGCTGCCCCAGGCATGGAGAGAATCCCTCCAGGAACAGAGGCTCTTGCTCAGTGCACCCACAGCGTGCCCTGACACCTTCCTAGAAAGGCGCTAAAACCTCTTTAGCTCTTCACCATCACACTGAGGTTACAACAGACTAAACCCAGGAGCATTTAAACCCGAGAGCAGCATTCAAACCCGAGCCGAGACGAGCATTTCAACCCCTGCCACCTAGGGACATGCTCGGGTCACTCCTGAGGGATAAATCCGTGGCAGGCCCGGGGCTGGCTCGGGGCTGGGGATCCCCAGCCAGGCAGGAGCCATCACAAAGCCGCCCAGATGTCAGCCCCGCCACGGCCACCCGTCCAAGGGAGGCTCCATGGCGTGGCCGGTGGCCAGGTGGGGGAACAAAAGGCGCCTGCTGGGTTTTTCCTGCGTTATTCAATCCCGGCTTAGCGGTGGCAGCGCGTTCGCCTCCTCGGCGCTCCGCTGACGGAGCGCCCGGCCCTGCCACACGCAGCGGGGTCTCGCCTTCCTCGGGCTGCCTGTTCTCACCTCTGCGCCCTGTTGGGCAGCCCAGGCCAAAATAGAACGTTCCTTAAATTTGCCGGATGAGAGCTCGCTAACAGGCGGATCTTTCGAAACTTTCCCCATTCTTCTCATAATTTATTGATGAAAGGATTCCTCGCGGGTTAGGCAATATCCCCGCGGATGAAAGCCTGGCTTAGGTTCTCTCCTTTCTCCCCCCTCGGTAACGTACACCTCCTCTCCGAGGGCCCCTGATGAAAAATTCCCTGCTGGCCGGGCTGGGCTGCCAGCGGTGCTGCTGATGGATCGTGTTCCTCTCTACCTGCTCAGATTAATCAGGTTACAGCTCCAGCCTGCCAACAAAGCCTGGCCTCACACCTCAGCCCAGGCCCGAAATCCAACATCCGAGTGGGGCAGAGGGTGCCCCAGCTTGAAACCCAGCCTAGCAGTCAGGAGAGGCCTCAGCCACCACTTCAGGTGAAAAGAATCCTTCATTTGCTCCACATCCTGCTTGTAAATCCCAATTAAATCCCAAACTGTGAGGCACGGAGCAGAGTGCCAGCCTGGGTGGTGGGAATTGAGATGGAGGAGCTCTGCTGCTCGAAAACACCACTGATGTGTGAGCTCCCTGGCTGTAAAACCAGCACAAAGCTTCCCCTCCTGCTCTGGCAGGGCTGCCTGGAAGTTTAATTTGTGTTTTTAATGATCTGAGACACTCCTGAGTAAAAGCTGGGAGAGAAACACTCCTAAACACATCACAAATTCAGCGCCTGACCAGGCTAAGTTTATCACTGGGAGTAACTCTCATCTCACCAGAGGACAAGGCCCATAGATCTCCTCGGTGTTTAAACCCAGCTTAGTGGTCCTTAGGATTTTAGTGTAGGGGAGTAAATCCTGGCTGTGAACTTGTCTGACGGAGCCCTTCCATCACCCACTCACCCCGTGACCGAGCAGGCAGCTCCAGCTGTGACTGAGTGTCACAAACCCACCTCGAAAGATGGTTTAAAACACAGGGAACAGGTTGGGTTTGCGCACAAAAACAGATCTGGGGTGTTTTAAAATGAGAAACCGAGGCCCCCGTTCTGCCATGGACACACAGACACAGGATGGGGTATGGATCTTGTGGCTGGAATTGTGGGGGGCACTTGTTTGTAAATGTAATTCCAACCAGGGATGGCCCGGCCCTGGGGCCAACAGCACAAGGACGTGGAGCTGCTGGAGAGAGTCCAGAGGAGGCCCCGGAGCTGCTCCAGGGCTGGAGCCCCTGTGCTCTGGAGGCAGGCTGGGAGAGCTGGGAATGTTCCCCTGGAGAAGGGAAGGCTCCAGGGAGAGCTCAGAGCCCCTTGCAGGGCCTGAAGGGGCTCCAGGAGAGCTGCAGAGGGACTGGGGCCAAGGGCTGGAGGGACAGGACACAGGGAATGGCTTCCCACTGGGAAAGGGCAGCTTGGGCTGGCATCTTGGGAAGGAATTCCTGCCTGGGAGGGTGGGCAGGGGCTGGGCTGGAATTCCCAGAGCAGCTGGGGCTGCCCCTGCATCCCTGGGAATGTCCAAGGCCAGGCTGGATGCATTTGGATCCACCTGGGACAGTGGGAGGTGTCCCTGCCCATGGATGGGGCTGGAACAGATGGGTTTTAAGGGCCCTTCCACCCCAAAGTTTGTAGGATTCTGTTCAATGCTGGTGCTGGGCTGGACCATGGGAAGGACACAACACAAATTCCAGCCTTTGCTTCATCCCCTCGTTTTGCTCCAACCAGAACCGATTGCTCAACTTCTCCTTCTTGGCTTAACCTTCACCAGACAACCAAATTCTGGTGAAATGAGGTAAGGTTTCACCTGTGGGAACCACAGGCAACTTCTGCAGCCAAATTCGTCAGCAGCGCAGCTCCAGCGCCGTAATTGCGTTGTCACTCATCATCAATGTCATGGAGATTATTCAGCAATTAACACCAACTCCCGAGAACTGCAGCCCTGAGACAAAACGAGGGCGTCTGGAAAGGCAGCGATTTTTAACTCATTGCTTTTCCAACACAACTCAGAGGCCAAGAGGCTCAGGCTCCCATACTGAAATCTGTAGTAATAATAATAACAACAATAATAAAAAATACAGAACCAGTAAGTAAGAACCACTCCATGCTTTGGATTTTCTCAGAAGGAAAACCAGGAACTTCTTAAGGAATTTTCTTGAGCAGTTCTGGCAGGTTTGGAGCAGGGTTGAAACTCGCAGTTCTCTGCTCACGGGTGAAAAACCCCATTTCTTCCCATTTTTAGAGTTACCACGAAATTCAAATGTACTGGTTGGCAAGACTGGCCTCGTTGTGGTATTTTCCTGTCAATTTATGCGGCTGTTGTGTTTTTTGGGGGTTATTTTTTTTAATCTGAACCAGAAACCAACGGATGAACTTGAACACAGCCTCAAGTCCTGCATGAGGTAGGACACACCCTCCAACAGCTGTGCAAAAATCAAGGACAAAAGTTGCCCAATATCATCCAAACCTTGAGCTTCCCAGCTCCCAGAATTATCTGTGGAAATTCCCTTCCCTCCCTCTTCCAAATAGCACTGGAAAAGCTCTTGGAAACGAGGCTGAAGGAGGTTTCTCCACCACTTCTTCAGCTCCTTGGCTCTGCTGCGTGACCTGGGGTGGCCGTGGCTCTTCTGACTCTTCACCCCAAACCCAGAGTGTTGTTTGCTGCAATTCACAGCTGGCTTTACTCTTTCCTGAAATGCCCAGAAGTAATGGATTAACACCGGCCAGGATTCCCTGCAGGAGCAGAGATTCTCCGAAAAGCTCCAGCAATGAAAGGAATGCGCACGGAGCGACGGGAGAAGAAGGAAAGGCTTCAAAAAAAGGGCCATAACATCTGGCTTAGCTTAGCCTAAAGCTACAACCAAACCACAGTCGCCTCGGCTCCACTGGCACCGCGCTCGGGAAAAATCCCACAACTCCGGGATGCCGGGTGGGAGTCGGAGCGGCAGCGAGGAAATATCACTTGATGAGGTGTCAAGGAAAACCATCCTTGCTGAAACAGAATTGATGGCACTGGGCTTGGATCCCCTGGGAACGTCATTCCACGGTGTAACTGGATGATTCCAGCGATGGTGAATGTGTCTGAGCCCCGCAGAGACATGGTCAAGCTCTGAGGTGTTGGTGGAGAACCTCTGAGAGTCCCAGAAGTCCAGGGCCAAGAGGTTTCTCCACAAATTCACATTCTCTGCTTCTGCATTCCTTTTTTAACCCTTTTGTCCAGCAATTCCATGGGAAAGACATGCACAAAGCAGCTCCAACCACTGACATTACCATGGAATCATGGAATGGGGTTGGGTGGGAAGGGACCAGAAAGATTATCTTGATCCACCCCCTGCCACGGGTAGGGACCCCTCCCATCATCCCAGGTGGATCCAAGCCCCAATGTCCAGCCTGGCCTTGGACACTGCCAGGGATCCAGGGGCAGGCCCAGCTGCTCTGGGAATTCCAGCCCAGCCCCTCCCAGCCAGGACTTCCCTCAGTCTAAATCTCCACAATTCCACCTTAAAGCCATTCCTGTCTGTCCTTGGAAAAGTTCTTCTCCAGCCTTCTTGTCATCTCCCTTCACACCCTGGAAGGTGCTGAAGATCTCCCTGAAGCCTCTTCCCCTTCAGGCTAAGCATTCATGCGTGGGAAAACTCTCCCCTGGCTCAGGGCAGGGAAGCCAGAGGAAAGCAAGGGCACTGAGGTCCCCAAAAGCAGGAGAATCACACAAAACCACTGTAATTCAGTCACTTCTAAGGCAAAACTCGCAGCTTTGAAGACCAGACAGATGAGCTGGGGTTTAACTTAGTCTCAGCCTAATTTAAGACATCATAGAAGCAAATTCAGGCTTCAGGACCAGTTTTGGCAGGAGGAAACCCCTCCTGAGGTCGTCTCTCTCAAGACGCCGTTCAAACCTTGAAAGGCGACAGGAAAACATCGTTTAATATTGACAAATTTGATGATGTCACTATAAAAACGGCCAAAGTGACCCAAACATGTTGATAAAGGCTCCAGCCCAGGCAGGATGAATGTGGCATTATATAGAAATCTGGGAAGCACAGGAGAGCTCCTCACTGCCCCAGCCAAGGGCGAGGAAAGCCAGAGCAGAGGCGGAGGATGGGGGGTGGGAGACGTTGTCTTCCAAACAAATCCTCCAACACATCCAGGCTTCTCCCGTGTTCTCAGCGTTGTCATTCCCACGTCTCTGGAAGGCAGCCCCCTGGTGCTGCCCTTTCCTTGGAAAAACACCACGCTCCCAGGACTGCCGGGAGTCTTCCTGAGCCAAAAGGGCGGTGGGAGCGTGAATGTGACATCTTGTGTGAGGTGAGCCGTGCACGGGATTCTGCTGGGAGGGCTCTGGGAGCCTCACCCACCTCCCAGACCCGGCTCTTCCCTGATGCTGCTGGTGCCATCTCCAACTCCTCAGTTCTGCTCCGAAGCTCAACTCCCAGGGGTCACAGAATCATGGAATGGGTCGGCTGGGAAGGGATCTGGAAGATGATTCAGTTCTTTCAGTCCCACCCCATCCATGGGCAGGGACACCTCCCACTGTCCCAGGTGGATCCAAATCCATCCAACCTGGCCTTGGGCACTGCCAGGGATGCAGGAGCAGCCCCAGCTGCTCTGGGAATTCCAGCCCAGCCCCTGCCCACCCTCCCAGGCAGGAATTCCTTCCCAAGATGCCAGCCCAAGCTGCCCTTTCCCAGTGGGAAGCCATTCCCTGTGTCCTGTCCCTCCAGCCCTTGGCCCCAGTCCCTCTGCAGCTCTCCTGGAGCCCCTTCAGGCCCTGCAAGGGGCTCTGAGCTCTCCCTGGAGCCTTCCCTTCTCCAGGGGAACATTCCCAGCTCTCCCAGCCTGCCTCCACAGCACAGGGGCTCCAGAATCCTGGAATATCAGACTGGAAGCTCTTGCACCACGTTCCTGCCCTTTGCCAGGGCTCCACCTGCAGCACCGCTGGAATTTGGGACACTGCCAGGGATCCAGGGGCAGCCACGGCTTCTCTGGGCACCCTGTGCCAGACCCACCCCACCCTCACAGCCAGGAATTCCTTCCCAAGGGTTATTTGGGGCTCTGAGCTCCACAGGAGCCTTTCCACAGGCAGCAGTGGCTCCCACGGGATGGATTCACGTCCATGAAATCCGAATGCCATCACACACACAGTGATTTCCAGCCCTTTTGATGGAAGACAGATTTAAGCTCCTGTGCCGGAGCCAGGCTGCTGCATCCAATCCTTCCCCACCCCCCAAAAAGCTGATTTCATCAGGAGATCCGATTGCAACCCTATCATTTACCCAAAAAAACGGGGGGAAAAAAAATCCCTTCAGCGTAATCTACTTAAAAACCCAAATCTCATTTGTAGGTCATTAGACCTGCTCCCGTCTGTGACATCCGGGCACGGAGCTCCCAGGAATTTTGAGGAGTCAGAGCTGGTTTTAGTGGAGCGTTTGGCCAAGTTTTTGAAGGGCTCCTCAGCTGCCGTGGCAGCCACAAACAGCTTCCCGAAAAGACAGTGGAAAATCTGGGAATGAAAACCCAAATAAAAGCGACGGTGCTAACGAGCTCTGTGCCGGTTTCGGGGCCGATCACTCAGCTCGTTGTCAGCTCCAGCTCCAGCCTCCATCCATCCGTGTGTTTTCCATTTATCCCAGGCTGACAGGAGCAATAATCCCAGCTCTGCTGCTCCGTGCAAACCACCCACCACACTTCAGGGGTTGGCCATGGATGACCAAAATGACCCTTTTCCATCCTCAGTTTTTCAAGGATGTTTAAGAAGAGGAGTTTCCAGTCCCACAGGAGCTCACAAGGAGAAGTTTCACTCATTAAAAGGAAAAAAAAAAACCCACCTTTCTTCTCCCCAGTTACTGCTTGGCTTTCTCTCAACATATCCACAAATATCCACAGTTTGCATGGAGGACGGGGGGAAACTGAGGCCCAGGGACTGTGGCCAAGCGCGGAGCTGCAGCCCTGGAGCATCATTCCCACCAGCTCCATCCCAGTCCCAGGAGCCTGGATCCCATTAGTGGCTTTGGCAGAGTCCTTGGGCCGGGCTGTGCTCCTGTGAGCAGCTCCGGGGACTGGAACACGGGACTTTCCTGCTCCATGGTTCACATTCCAGCCCAGCGGGGCTGCCAGGGCCGGGCTCGGAGATTTGGGAACGTCTGAGGGATGTGACCAAAGGGGTATTGGGAGAGGAGCAGCCTCTGCCTTCCAGAATTCATTATCGGGAACACCGGTAATTAATCTTTCAGGATTCTGGACCTGCAAAGCAGGTGGGAGCTCATCCTGCAACACTTCCTTGGGACAAGGAGAAGCTTGGCCAGCCGGCAGTGCTGGAATGGTTCCCCAAATCTTTTCTAACCAAAGCCAACACAAACCTGCAAAATGACCCCGAGGAGCAGATGAATCCCATTCTTTGGGCAGCCTGGGACAGTGGGAGGTGACCCTGCCCGTGGCAGGAGTTGGAACAAGATGAGGTTGAAGGTCCCTTCCAACCCAACCCGACACCTGGGCAGGTGGAACCTCATCCTTAAGAAAATTAAATAAAGTGAAATGAAACAAAACAAAATGGAATGAAATGAAGTAATAATTAAAAAATAATTCTATTTTCAGGACCACTTTGGTCCCAAACCAAAAGCTGAAGTTCCTGAGGTGGATTTTTGGGACTTTCCAACCTAAAGGCAGCTCTAGAGACAAAAAGCCCCAGAACCTTCTCAAAGTGGCGGGTGAAAAGACAGGAAAAAACAGCTATTTCCCAGTGGGAAAAAAGGTGGGAAAGGAATCCAAAGGGGTTGAGGAGTGTCTGGAAAAGGTCCTGATGACCTGGTCTGTCTTTGTCTCGAGTCCTGCTCGGGAGAGAGGGTCCAGGGGGGTCCTTTGGGGCCAATACTGTCCATGATCATCTTCTGGAATAGCTCTCTTCCCAAAGAAATCTGAGTTATTTCAGATATCCCACCCTGAGAATCTCACTGAATCTTGGATCTGTTTCCTTCCTGCTTCTCAGGGAACACCAGGAATTACAAACGGGATGGAACGAGATGGGGATGAGCAAGGAAAGGAGAGATCTGGGGAAGAATGTGATAAAAAGACAAAACAAGGGAAAATCTGAATAGAGAGAGAGAGGAGTCTGCTTGCTCAAAGGTTTTTGAATCTGCCTGGAATGGGGAAAATATCCTGGAATTCCCAACTAGAGTAGAAGTTCAATGTAGCTAAACATAAACCACCCAGAATTTAATTAATAAATAGGACCAGATCCTGCCCAAAATTCAAGAAAAGCTGTCATTGGCCCCATTTGGAAAATTCCCACTGGGATTTTCTATTCCAGGTCCCCATTTTAAGCCAAGATCAAAGGCTGGTGCTGGTGGTGGTGCTCACTGCCACCACATGAGCCTTCCCCAGGACACTGGAGCTGATGTACTCCTGAGGAATTCCTGAAGGAATCAGCATTCCTTCTGTTCCCCAGAACGCAGCCCAAAGGGAACTCTGCTCCTGCTCGGGGCTTCTGGGGTCCCTCCTGCCCCTTCCCAGGCTGGAGGAGGTCTCAGGTTCACATTAAAGGAGGATTCCAAGGTTTATTTAAGGGAAAACCAACCCAAATGATTTAAACTCTGCAAATAGATCCCCCAGGGAATCCAAAGGAGCTTCCCAGAGCTGGCCCTGGATCTGAAGGGGTTTCACTCCTGGCAAGTTGCGCCAGCATTTTGCTCCCATCCTTCAGGGCGACCTCTAACAAGGCATCAGCAGTCCCAAAGCTCCAATTCCAGGCTCAGTTCCTGCCCTAACTCCCTGCACTGCTCCAGCCAGACCTGGAATGGGAATCCTGCCCCCCTGAGCACCAGGTGGGATGGGAGGGAGCTCCCACACTCCACAGGGCAACAGAAATCCCAGGAGAAATCCCTTGCTCTTCAGCTGAAGCATCAAGCAACAAAACTCCTGCAGGAATTTCCTTCTCTTCCTTGCCCATGTCTCACTCGGGTATCTGCAACTTCAGAGCGAGCAATAATTGACATCATTCCCCAAAATCCTACAACGGATGGAATTGCTCCAACAGCTTCAAAACACACAGAAAGATAATCCCTGACTGAACTCTCCTGTTCCCCAACCCCAGCTTGGATTGGGATCTGGGATGCCCAGTGAAAAATAAAGCAAATCAAACTCGTGTCAGTCAATAACTGGAGTCAAACGAGTGGAAAACGTGAAGATTCCCTTGGAGGAAAGTGCTGGGGGCTGGAATGCAGCAATTCCCACAGGAGTGGCAGGAGAAATGAGGGAATTCAACCCAATCATGCCCAGCTCACATTTCCACCTCTCACTTCTTTCCCATTTCACTTCTCCAGGCAAGGAGGTAACTCAGCCTAGGAAGATACAGAGCTGGTGCTTGAGCATCCCTGAAAAAAATCCATTTATCATGGAATCAGGGAATGATTTGGGCTGGAGGGACCTTCAAGATCATCCTGATGGCACAGGCAGGGACACCTCCCATCATCCCAGGTGGATCCAAATCCATCCAGCCTGGCCTTGGGCATTCCCAGGGATCCAGGGGCAGCCCCAGCTGCTCTGGGAATTCCAGCCCAGCCCCTGCCCACCCTCCCAGGCAGGAATTCCTTCCCAAGCTGCCAGCCCAAGCTGCCCTTTCCCAGTGGGAAGCCATTCCCTGTGTCCTGTCCCTCCAGCCCTTGGCCCCAGTCCCTCTGCAGCTCTCCTGGAGCCCCTTCAGGCCCTTCAAGGGGCTCTGAGCTCTCCCTGGAGCCTTCCCTTCTCCAGGGGATCATTCCCAGCATTCCCAGTGGGAAGTGGGACCGAGCTGCTGACGGGGAGCAGCAGCAAACGAGGGAGTAAATTACAGCACTGCACGGACTCTGCTTCCTCCCGCTCTCCAGTCTCCCCTTCTCCCATTATATCCTGATTTCCTGGGCTATTTTTTACTCCTGGCCCTGCCTAATGAGCTGCTGACTGGGCTGGCCACCTCCAAGCCGTGACAGATGGCTCCACACGCCGCCGTTAATGTGCTGGAAAACACCCCTGGATGGATCCAGCTCAGCCCGACCCCAGCATGGAGCTCTGGGGAGCCTTCCCGGAGTGGGTTTCACTTCACTGCCTTGTGCCTTTCCCCACTATTTATATCCTAAGTGTGATCAGATGAGAGAAGGAATATAAAAAATATTCTTTCCACAGCCCATGACATCACCTTTTCCTCTTGGAAATTCGGTAACTCCATATATATTTCTGCACGCAGCCCCACACAGGCTGTGCTCTCTCCTTACAGCAGCAGAACATTCCCGTCCATGAAAATTAAAGGATAATCTATAGGAAAAATGTGCTACTGGAGAGAAATTTGTGCTGGAGGCTTCTCTGCTTTCTATTAAGGGCCCTTTGGAAGGAGTTTCAAGTGGCTGAAAGGCAGAGGGATAATTAGGTGCCCTAAATTATGGCTTTAAACAGACAGAAGGCAGGGTTAGATGGGATATTGGGAAGGAATTCCTCCCTGGGAGGGTGCTGAGGTCCTGGCAGAGAGGTTGTGAACTCCTCACCCCTGGAAGCGTCCAAGGCCAGGCTGGACACTGGGGCTTGGAGCAGCCTGGGATAGTGGGAGGTGTCCCTGCCCATGGATGGGGTGGGATGGGATTCTGGGTCCAGGATTCTGAGTTTCACAGGGATCAAACAGAAGCAGAATTTTCCCCAAACGGGGGGAGGAGCTGTGCACACTCACCCCATGAACCTGCTGGAACAGAGGGACGTGGTCTGACAGCAGCTTTGGACCCCAGTCACTCCAAACAAGAATTCCTACCTCCATCAGGGCAGGAGGGAAAGGAGTGTGAACTCGGGGTGACCTCCAAGAAATCCCTGAACCTAAAAATATGACAGACAAACTGTTTCCACTGAGAGCTGCTATATAAAACCACCCCGGCTGAAAACTCCTCTCGAGCTAACCTCAAACACGAGGCGAATTCCAGCCTGCTATTTTCCTCTGGCATCCCGGAATGTTCGTCTCAAGGACAGAACTGGCTGTTCAAACGAGCCCCTGCTCCTGCAGAAGTGATTGTTTTCAAACACTTTGGAAAAGCAATCCCGCACAGGGGCTGCATTCCAGGCAGGATTCCCTCCCCCCTCCAGATTTTAAGCATTAAGAGGAGCAGAGCAAGAACAGACTTTGTCCCCTTTGCTTCCAAATCGCCACAAATTGAAAGAAGAAAAGACTTTTTTCAGTTTCTTTACAGCACAGAGGATCACAGAAGCTTTTAGGTTGGGAAAAATACTCAAGATCATGGAATGGTTTGGCTTGGATGGAACATTAAAACTCATCCAGTGCCACCCCATCCATGGCAGGCACCCACCTCCCACTGTCCCAGGCTGCTCCCAGCCCCAATGTCCAACCTGGCCTTGGGCACTGCCAGGGATGAGGAGTTCACAACCTCTCTGCCAGGACCTCAGCACCCTCACAACCAGGGATATTTCCCCAAGATCCCACCTAAACCTCTCCTCTTCTCCTTTAAACCTCTTCCCTCGTGTCCTGCCTGTGTGGGAAGTCCCTCTCTCCTTTTCATCCCCTTTGGGCACCAGGAGGCTGCAGGGAGCTTTCCCTGGAGCCTTCTCCTCCCCAGGCTGGAAACCCCAACTGGGATCAGCCCAGCCGTGGATTTTTGTGCCCCTGGATCCTCAGAGGCTGACAACAGCTCGAGATGAGAACAAACCGAGCCATTTGCAGCCAGATTTCAGTTCCCTGCGTGGTTTGGAGCTGTGACTCAGCTGCGGGGACTATTTCTGGTCACGGGCACACCCGGCAGGGCTCGGAGCTCAGGTTCGCTTAATCTGTGCAACAAAAGATGCCAATCTCCCGTGGCTGTCAGTGCTGATTCCCACCTCGTTTCCCCATCAGCAGCCTCATGTCAGCAGCCAAATTAAGGTATTACAGCCTGGAACATTTAACGAGATTAGATCGGGGGAGTGTTTGCTCTTCCACCGGGGCAGATGCGAGGCTGCCAACACGAGGATGGGGAGATGCCAAACAGCCTCGGTCACACCTACAGCTCCTGCCCTGTCTGTCTGTCTGTCTGACACCACGCAAGACAAAAGCCAGACTTTGTTGTATGATGTTCAGCACATCAGGCTCCAGCCCGTGCTGAAAACACGCACGGGCTTTAAATAAAAACTCACAGATCTGCGGCAACCGGAATTTCCAACGCCAGGAACTCCCAGCCCCGCCCAGCCCAGCACCCACCATTTTACGGGATCACAGAAGGGTTTGAGTTGGAAAGGACCACGGGCAGGGACCCTTCCACTCGACCAGGCTGCTCCAAGCTCATCTCACCTGGCCTGGATTCGTGGGAAGATCCAGAATAAAAAGCCCAACCGAAAATCACAGGAATTAAAGTGCTGCTCAAAAGAGCTCTCACCCCAAAACACACACACCTCCTGATTAAGCACCACAAACAAAAGCTCTGTCTGGTCAAACCAAGCCCAAATTTTGACCAATTAATCAGAAAAGACAAGACCGGAGCCAGGGAGCTGAGTTATTCAATTTAAGGAACTCAGGGTTTGCTCAGGCAAGAGGAAGGCTCGGGGTGACTCACAGGACCCAACCGCTGCCATCCCCACGGATTATCCAGAAAACACGAGCTGGGTCAAGGAAGTTGGGCTGCTTAACACCATAAATAATACTGTTCCAGTATTTTTTTTTTTTTTATGGGCCAGTTAACACCAACTATTCCAGTATTTATTTGGTTTTTTGGTAAGTCAGAGCTGGTGCACGGCTCTCAGCGTTGGGACTGAATTCATACAGCAGCATTTTCCAACTTCAGTCAAAATAACCCCAATGTCTCCTCAAAACCTTCCTCCCTCGGCTACCCCATGGGTGGGAATCAGGGAACAAACACCAGGATCTCCCATTATCCCTGCACCAAATCCGTGCCATCTGCTGCTGCTCCCAAGGACTCCAAACTTCAGCATTTTTGGGACTTGTTTGGCTTCAAAGCATGAAAATTCTCAAAGCAATGAAAAGTTGCTCTGCACAGAGTTGGGGTCACAACTGCTCTGGAGAAGGGGAAAAAACGTGAGTTTCTTCTCTCTGGTTTTAGGATTAATGAGGGAATCGTTGAATTATGGAATTATGGAATGGTTTGGGTTGGAAGGGATCTTAACAATCATCCCATTCCACCCCATCCATGGGGGACACCCCCCACTGTCCCAGGTGCTCCCAGCCCCAATGTCCAGCCTGGCCTTGGGCACTGCCAGGGATCCAGGGGCAGCCCCAGCTGCTCTGGGAATTCCAGTCCAGCCCCTGCCCACCCTCCCAGGCAGGAATTCCTTCCCAAGATCCCATCCATCCCTGCCCCCTCCCACTGATGGCCTGATCCTCTTTCCTTCTGCATTGCCTGGACAGTCTTGGACTCCTGGAAGTTCTCCTGGTCCCGAAGGAACCCTTCTGTCCAGTGCGTCCTCCCTCTGTCCAGTCCCACGCCTGCTCTGAGGTCCAGGTCTGTGAGTGCTGGGCTTGCTCCACGTCCACCTCGATGCCCCAGCAAACCCCAGAGCAGCAAATGCCACCTCCCTGCTCTGGTGGCCTGACCACCTCCATCTTCATCAATTAACAGCTGGGCCTGATGATCCCAGAGGTCTTTTCCAACCTAAATGATTCCATGATCCTGCAATTAAAGCCCATTAGGGTAATTGCTCTCTTCCTCCCTGTGCATCCAGCACACGGAGCCCTCTTGGCACTCCCTGATCCCACCTTGGAGGTCACATGGAGTTGTTCAGGATATGTAGAAAATCAGGGAATAATGAGGGCACTTGTGCCAATATTTAGCCCAAATTGCACTCAGGATTTCTAATCTTGTTAAATCCGTGATGCTTTGGTGAATTTGCTCCATTTCCAGGATGAAGTGCTGGGTTTATCAAAGGGCAGGATACAAAGTCAATATGAAGTCAGTCCAGGATATTCCTGGCTGGTTCATTTTGGGTGTGAAGAACCACAGAATCATGGAATCACTGAGGTTGGAAAAGTCCTCTCAGATCACTGACACCCAGCTCTGCCAGGGCCACCCTGCCCCGTGTCCCCAAGTGCCACACCCACACGGCTTTGAAATCCCTGCAGGGATGGGGACACGGGCAGGGGTGGCCCCTGTGCCAGGGCTGGACAGCCCTTTCCATTAATGAATTCTCCCTGATATCCACCCGGAATCTCCCCTGGCACAGCCTGAGGCCGTTTCCTCCTGTCCTGTCCCACAGGGAGCAGATCCCAACCCCCACCGGACTGCTCCCCCTGCACTCCCTCAGGAACGGCCTCCTGGAGACACTATTCCCAAATCCTGCATCCCTGAAACAGCAAAAGCACTTTTAAAGCTGGGAAGTGAAGCTGGTTGAGCACAGCTGGAACATGCCCAGCCCTGGGCTGGAACAAACCCCACCTCAGCCCCCATCCTTCCCCTGGGAGCAGAGCTGTGGCCTCACAGCTCCGCTCTGTCCGTAGGACAGATGTGGACACACATCCGATTACCCACCCATCAGTCACGCCGAGCAGCTCAGCTCCTCTGCTCAAGGGGCTGGCACCATTTCAGGCACCTAAAAGCATCCACCAGCTGCTGCTCCAGCGGGACACAAATCCCTTGAAAGCCCACGTCCCATCTACTTATCCTTTGTGGACAGCTGGGACACCTCCAGGCTTCTCCAACAGCCACATTTACACACCTGGACAACCACAGGATCATCTGGGCTGGAAAATCCCTCTGAGACTGAGTCCAACTCTTCCCCACCACTGCCAAGGCCACCACTGCCCACGTCCCCAAGTGCCACATCCACAGGGCTTTGAAATCCCTCCGGGCATGGGGACTCCACCAGCACCCCGGGAAGTTTCGTTTCAGTGCCTGACAACCCTTCCTCCTATAGGGATTGCAGAGGAAACCTGCACTTAAATACTGAAACAGCGATCTAGAGCCAGAGCACAAAACTTCCCACTCTCACCAGATCAACCTTGAAACTCTCCCAGCAGACCCAGCCTAAAAATAACCCAGTTATACATTTAACAGCAGCTAAACCCAACCCATGCGCCCTGGAATCGGCAGAACCTCCAGGAATGGAAATGACCATCCTTATCCTGGGATGGTGGGGAGCTAATTAATTGAAAAACCATCTTAGGATTCCGTAAATCCAACAGGGAAGTTGGAATGGATCCCAGTGCGATGTTCCTGGCTATACAGTGCCACCTTGCTGTCAACCCATCAATAAAATGACAGCTGGGAAGGGCTGGTGCTGCTGGGTGGGATGTGCAGCACGTTCACCTCGAGTGACCCCGGAATTCTGGGCTGGAATATGGCATCAAAATCATCTTAATCCCAGTCCTTGATGTATTCCAAGTGATCTTGGAGTACATCACTCTCTGATGGATTCTTCAACAGCTCCACATCGTCATTCCTGCCGTTTCTCTCCACCCCTTGAGGCACGAGGAGCTCGAGCTCCCTCTCCCCTGCCTGCCTTTCCTCACCGACCTTATCTCACTGATTACCCTCCTCATCCACGTGCCCAGCGCTCCACAAACACTGCTCAATATTTGTACTCCTTAAATCCGACGGGAAAAAAATCCATGGGACACTCGGAGAACAGATTGCTCTGGGATTGTGTGTCTGGGAGGGAATTAATCCCTCATTCCTGAGGGATACAGGTGCCCAGGTCCTTGCAATCAAAGTCACCTAGATGGGGAAGAGCTGTGGTGGTCCTGTCCCTCCTCCCGTGGTACTATCCCAGGAAGTTGCCTCCTTGGCTGGCAGAACACCCCAAGGTTTTCCAGGAGCTAAAGTTTCCCTGCTCCGAAATGATCCAGCTGCCCTTGGGAGGTCCCACGGAGAAGAATTACAGGGATGCACTGGGATAAAGTTTCCCTATGGCTTCAAAGGCAAGGGAGCTCTGCACAACTTCCCTGACCACCCACCACGATCCGGCTGGGGGATCCCATTCCAGGGAAGGCCGGCAACGCTTCCCTGTCACGGCAGCAACAGGAGCTCCCAGGAGGAAACCCCACATGGCACCAGGGGAAGGCTGGATGTCATGAAAGGCAGCTCCATAAAAGCTCCTTTATGGACAGCTCCTCCTCATCCCCCAGGAGCGGCAGCTCCCGGATCACCGCAGCGGGTTTGGTTTCCCAGCAGGGGTGTGGAGGTGAAGGGCACCCACCTCTGGCCCTCTCTGTTCCTGTCAATCCCACCCCAATCTGCAGCATAAAGGGCAATGTGGGCCCTGCAGCTCCAGTGGTGGCCGTTTTCCCGGTCGGATGAGTGACTGCAATTACAGGGAAGGAAGCTGGGGAAGGAGATCCCGGCTCCCACAGCACACCCCTGCTCCAGTCGCTCCTGCTCCAGGGAGGATGGACCAGGGGCAGCCAGAGGGTGCTCAGGAGGAGCCAGAGGCTCCAGGTGAGTCTTGTTGGAACAAAACCTGATGGGAACACGTTCCTGGCCCAGTGCAAGGTCCTTGGGATGAGGTTCCCATGGAGTCCCCAGGAGTGGCTCCTTGTTTGACCCTAAAATTCCACCAGACCAGGCTGGAGTCACTCCGCATCCCTGGAAGTGTCCATGGCCGGGCTGGAGCCCCTTGGGATAGCAGGGGGTGCCCCTGCCCATGGCAGGGGGCTGGAATGAGAGGATCTTTGGGGTCTCTTCCAGCCCAAGCCATTCCATGATTCCATGATTAATGTGGGAAAGGCATCTCTCACCTCAGCACCTCTCGCTCCCAGCATCTACCCCCGCTCCGTGCCCTGCCCACGTGGCATCCCGAGGAATTCAGCACCCAACCACGAGGCACCAAACTCCACTCCTGGCTCTCCAACTCCTCATTTCCTCCCTTTATTCCCTTTGTCTGAAACGCTCCCAGTGGAAGAGGATTTGATTGTTTGTTTGCTTTTATTGTTCCACAGGGCCAAGTGTCGACAGGCTCCGCAATCCCCAGTGCCCAGAAACCCCGGCAGCGCTCCCACCTCCCAGAAGTGCTAACAGGACGTGTTTGCACTCCAGGGTTTTTTTTGTTTGGAAGCTCTGGGGAACATCCAGGCCCTTTTAAGTCCTCCCCGTGCCACTGCATCCCTCCTGGATGGAGAGTGATGGCTTCGGAGCCTGAGCAGCCAAAGGAAGAGGGATCTGTGTGATTTGAATGGGACTGAGCCACAAAAGGCTGGGTTTAAAGCAACACTAAGACCAGTTTAAACCCACCAGGGCAGGAAAAAACAGAGTTGAGGCTCTAAATCTGCTCTGAGCTCCTCCTTCTGTGTTTCCTGCTCTCTTCCCATCCCTTTTCCGCAGAGCACAGCGAGAGGCAGCTTGGATTTGCAGCCCAAACTTTGGAGGATCCTTCCTTTGTGAGTCAGGCAGTTAACACTGATTTAAAAATAAATAAACCACTCCATGTGCCCTTCTCCAACACTGCTGGGCTTTGGGCACCAGAAAAAAAAAAAAAAAAAAAAGTGCCCTGGGCCTGACAAGGAAGAAACAGAGTGGTTTGGCCAAGGCTCTGGAATGTCCTTCCTGGAGCGCCGGGCTGGCGAGCCGAGGGATCCCCGCGGGCTCCCCGGGCAGCGTCTGCCCAGCAGTCCATGGCCCAGCACACGGATCCACAGCGCTGCAGGCAGGAAAAACGGACTTGGAGATCATCTCTGATGGGTCTCCAACGTGGAACAGCGTTCCCAATGGGAATTCTGGCAAGGGTGAGCACCACCAGAGGTGTCAATGCCTGGAAGAGCAGGGCCATGGGTTGGATCTCAGCCTGAACTTCAGGAGGTCCCAAAAGATCTCCTAAACCATCTCTTGCTGCTTCTTAGATGTCTCCCAACTGCCCTGGGACAGATTTTTGACCCAGATCCAGCTGGTTTTCCAGGGAAAATGCCTGGCTCTGATGTCACATGTGAACACCAAAGCACAAGGATCAGGTGATACCGGGAGCACGAAACAAAGCCAAAAAAGGGCCCCTCATTGAACATCTGCAGCTTTTGGGTTGATAATTCTGGTTTCCCTCCATCTTATCTTTCTGTTTCTTCACCTCTTCAAAGTTTTTTAGGGAGCCATGGGGTGGGAGAGGGATGGATGGAGACGCCTCAGGACTTTGACTAATGAGGAATGGTCCCTTCTCCCAAGTAAAAAGCAACAGGAAAAGAGGAAACAGCCTCAAGTCATGCCAGAGGAGGTTCAGGTTGGGTATTAGGGAAGCTTTCTTCCTGGAAAGGGTTGTCCAGCCCTTTACCTCAATAAATCTGTAACTTCACATATTTTCAAAGGTAAATTAATTCCAGTTATGGATTTAGAATGCGAATCCAGGTGTTTCTGAAAGGAGAAATCCAGTGTACAGGACTTTTTTTGTGTGAACGAAATGATCATCTGTCCCCTGCCGATGACCTTGGAGAGGACACTCAGCCACCCCTGAGGCCTATCAGGAATTAACTGCAGCTTTGCTTTGGCTTCCCCAGGCAACCTGGCATTCAGGAAAACCAGGATAATTTGGGTTTCTGGAAGTAGAGAGGTGGGACAGAGGATGAAGGCGATAATATTATTATTAATAATAATAACTTCTGGGAAGCTGATATGGTTATGGATGCCTAGAGAAGCCTCCATCACACTCAGGGGTGTTAGGAAACAAAATATCCTTTAATTAGCAGTAATTAGCTCAGCTGGAAGTCAGACACCTGCCCTTGCTGCCCTCCATTATCTCTTCAGACTCTTCAGGGCTTCGTGTCTGCACAAGAAGCAGCAAAATGGGCACTTTTCGATGGCCTGTGGGCACCACCTTAATGAGGGTGATTAATAACGCTGGATAAATGATCCAGGAGATATCAATCAGTGGAAGGAACTTGGAGAGGAGCCACAAAACCAATTAAGAGCCTGGAGATAGGATCTTAACAGCAAAATCCTGGATTTAAGGGTGATGATCCAACCAGCTCCAACCTCTCGTTGCTGGGAAATGAGGAATTAGGGCTGACACTGAAACCTGTGTCTTCACACCTCTGCTTCCTCAGTGCTCAAGGGGTTTGCCAGGAAAGAGTCATGGAATTCTGGAATTCAGCATTTCCCTTGGTGCATTTGGGTTCCAGAGCCGGAAAAGGGGTTTGGGTCACTGGGGTGGGCAGGACAACACGGCAGAGGCCACACAAAAAATGGTTAAATAATTAAAGTGTTGTTCAGCAAGGAGAGGATCCCCAGGAGTGAAGGGATGCAGGAGGATGGGGAGAACAGGAGAGGTTTCTGGTTGGAGTTGATGATCTCAGAGGTGTTTCCCAACCTGATCGATTCTGTGCTGATTGTAAAACGAGAGAGATGCAAAATGGAAATGTTGTCTTTCCACAGCAGAAACGTCCCTTGCCAAGGGCCCTAAACATGGAAGGTGAGCAGAAAGCCAAAAGTACAACCTGGCTTCTCAAAATCATGGAGTCATGGAATGGGTCGGGCTGTGGACCACGGAGATCAGCCCGTTCCAACCCTCTGGGATGGACAGGGACACCTTCCACCATCCCAGCGTGCTCCAAGCCCCATCCAGCCTGGCCTGGGACATTTCCAGGGATCCAGGGGCAGCCACAGCTTCTCTGGACAAACCTCAGTGGCTCAGATCCCTCTTTGTCTGGAGCAGAGTGAGGGAATTCCAGGAACCAGCCGAGGCCGGGCAGGGCAGTGGGCGAGGGGGATGGAGCCAACGGAACAATTTGGAGATGAAAAGCAGCGACTGAAATGAGCTGAAAACCCCTCGTGAGTCACCTTTTCATCTCTACCCTCCTGCATCCAGTGACTAACACGGCAACAAAGCTGCAGGAGCTCCTCTCCCAGCAGAAACCCTGGAGACACAAGCAGGGACATGTGAGAGGAGACACCTCGGCGGAGTTCGGTTAATTGATCATCCCCTCAGCGAGGTTCTCAGCTTCTGTTGTATCTTCCAGCAAAACAAGCTGGGGAGAATCAGCCAAACCAGTTTGCTGAGCAGAGGCTCAGGATGGCTCTGGGCTCACCCAAAGTCTTGTTTCTGCTCTGCTCCCCAAACATCTCCTGACTTTTTATGGCTGGGGAACCACATTTAACCGCCAATTACAAGTTAAAAAAACAACCCGGAGATCCCTGCCTGGTGGGAATGAACCTTCAGGCCCTCTGAGATGCTGCCTTGGAGTGATTGGGGGGACTGGCTCGACCTTCCCACCACCAAAATGCCTCAGGTGACAGAGCTGAGAGGTAGCCAGAACCACCAGTGTCACGTCAAGGGGACCTTCAGCCCAAATTTCCAAGGGCGTTCCCTCAGCCACCACCTGGGGATGGAAGCCCTGGAGCACATGGAAGCAGCAGGAGACAGGGATACATCTCATGGAATGTCCTGGGTAAAAAGAGATCCACAAGGATTGAGTCCAACTCCTCCCCTGCCCAGGACATCCCATCAATCCCACCCTGCACATCCCTGGGAGCGACGCCCCAGCACCCCTGGAGCTCCGTCAGCCTTGGGACTATGCCCATTCCATGGGGAGCTGTCCCAGTGCCTGACACAAGGACACAATTCCAAGCCTCCCAGTGCCTTTAGAGCAGCCAACAACCAAGTCGGAGGGGGTTTCAAACACCTGACTTATCAGCTGATGTTCGATAAGAAGCCAGGGGGGTGCTCCCCACTCCAGCACAACTGGAGCTCCCAGAGTGACCTCACACACGCTGGTCCCTCCAAGGGAGCAGGTGGTTTCCTCAAAGCCAGGCATGGAGCCCAGGAATCCAGGCTTCTGGAATGTGAGGCTCAGGGATGAGCTCACTCTGCAGCTCTGCTCCTCTATCTTGGTTCTTATTTTTAGATAAGAAGGAGCAGGACTGAAAACCAAGGGAACATCTGGTGACTGCACAGCCCGAGGAGAGAGGAAACCTGTGTGGGGTCATGGCTGCCCCTGGACCCCTGGCAGTGCCCAAGGCCAGGCTGGACATTGGGGCTTGGAGCAGCCTGGACAGTGGGAGGTGTCCCTGCCCACGGTAGGGGTGGCACTGGATGGGCTTTGAGGTCCTTCCCACCAAAACCATTCCATGATTTTGGGATTGTATCGCAGAGCGGCGATGGAAGGGAATCGTGTTCCCGAGGGGATTGTTCTTTTATTGAGTGTCTCTATCAGGGGTAAAAAGAGAAAAATGAATGCATCAGAGGGAGGATTCCCACTCCCAGCTGGCCGGGGTCCAGCAGGATCCCACAATAACCACAGCTGGATTCCAACACGGGAAAAATACACACAAAGCACTTCCTATAAGACAAGCAATGGCACAGAGTCATGGAATGGGTTGGGTTGGGAAGGAACCTTAAAATCATCCCACACCTCCCCCTACCCCAGGTGGATCCAAGCCCCAATGTCCAGCCTGGCCTTGGGCACTGCCAGGGATCCAGGGGCAGCCAGAGCTGCTCTGGGAAATCCAGCCCAGTCCTTGCCCACCCTCCCAGCCAGGAATTTCTTCCCAAATCCCACCTAAGCCTGACCTTGCCTGTCTTAACTTCACTGATGGGGTTTGAGGAGCTGATGCTCAAATTCAAACCCACCAAGTCTGCATGAAGCAAAGCAGAAAACTGCTGGGGGAGAGGAGCAGAACCTCCCTGTCCTCATCCCTTGGACATGCAGGTGCCTCAGCCCAGGGTGTTCCCACCTGCCTCCATCCAAACGTCCCTCAGAGCTGAAGCTGGCACTTGTGGAGGAAATTCCACACTCGGGACTCATAACTCACTGGACAGACAGAGCAGCTGAGAGGAAGGAGCTCCAATCACCGAGCATGTTCCCTCCCCAGAGCCCAGAGTGAAATTCCTCGAGTGCTGGAGACAGATTTTCCTTGGAAGGCGGCCACGAGCTCTGATCTGGCTTCAAGGAGAGATCGGCCTGGCTGGGGATTGCAGGGACCTCACAGAGCAGCACAAAGCCCTCCCCTGCCACCACCTTCCTCACAACAAACCCGCAAAAACCAAAACCTGAAACATTGCTGGCTGGAGCTGCAGGAAAAACAGGGAATGATTCCATGTGCAGGCTTGGGAATGACCTGAGAGCAACTGGAGAGCTCCAGTGGCACTTGGACATTCAGGGGTATTTGGTGAAGAGTTGATTGTTTCAAATTTCAGCCAGGTTATTTATGGGGCTAAATTTATTTCAGATTTCTAAAATACAGCACTGAGTGGGCAAAAGCAAAGTTTAAACTGGAAGGGGGGAAAGCAAATATTCCGTCCTTGTAAAACCTTAAATATTTGAGTCTCGCTCCTAGAGAAGGACTTGAGACGGGACTTGGTTTCCTTTATGGCTTCATTAAGGGTATTTATGGATTTAGAATTGTCCCAGAAGAGGAAATCAAGCCCCATTTTACATTTCTTTCTGCTCAAAATACTGATTTTGATTCTCTGGGCTTGACTCTTCCTCTTTTCCAGACAGGGATAGAATTGCTCCTGATTCCCTTGGGCCCGAGGAGAGAATCAGGATTTGGATGAACTAAACTTGAGTCTGCTGCTCTGAACAAGGACAAACTGATGCCCTTAAACAATGACATCTCTTCAAGGCTTATTTCCCACTACCAGGATCTGTACCAAGCCACAGACCAAGTCACCACATTTTCCTATCACTTCATATTTTATCAATTTTGGTCACTCCCTTAATCATCCCCCATTACTTTTGAGAATGTTCTCAGATTTACAACTGTCTTGTAACAGCTCCTAATGAAATGTGTTGGGAAGAGAGGGAAATCTCTTTAATTTCCCTACTTTGGTCAATTTTTGCCCATTTTTCCTCCCTCCATTCCCAAGGCAGGTCCTTCCATTTATATCAATGCTGTGGTGGCATTTCCCAGAATCCTGGAATGGTTTGGGTTGGATGGAACATTAAAACTCATCCAGTGCCACCCCTGCCAGGGCAAGGACACCTCCCACCGTCCCAGGCTGCTCCCAGCCCCAATGTCCAGCCTGGCCTTGGGCACTGTCAGGGATCCAGGGGCAGCCCCAGCTGCTCTGGGAATTCCAGCCCAGCCCCTGCCCACCCTCCCAGGCAGGAATTCCTTCCCAAGATCCAGTCTAACCTACCCTGCTTCAGTTTAATTTAAAAGAGAAGGGATGCAATGTCCAAAAAGAAACATTTCAAGACAAAACGAAGAACAAATCAAAGACCTCTCCTTGCTGTACCTTCACCCATGACCTTCCTACCAATCTCTGCTCCCAGCTGGAGCTGCAGTCCAACAAGAAGTGCTGGGAGCACTGGAGGTCTGGTGGCCACAGAGCAGCCACCAGAGCCCTGCCTGGATGGAGTTTGGTGACACATTCCAACATGTGACCAGATCAGGTCATTGGAGGGACCAGGGAGTGGGAACCACCTCATCTTTCCACGCTATTGATAAACTCAGTAAGCCAAGGACAGGTTGATTCTTCTCTACTTGGAGCAAGGAGATGTTGTCCCTTATCAGTACAACACCTCACTTTTCCACTCATCAATGATTGTCCATTATCCTGGAGATCCAGGACTTCCCACCCTCACCTGAAACCTGGATCTCCTCTTTCTCCTTGCATGTTCACAGAATCCTGGAACGGTTTGGGGGGCAAGGGACCTTAAAGCCCTTCCAGTGCCACCTCTGCCATGGGCAGGGACACCTCCCACTGTCCCAGGCTGCTCCAATCCTTGTCCAACTTGGTCTTGAGATTCAGAGGTGCTGCTATTCTTAAATCCAAGAACAAAACTCAGGAGCACCTCCCAAAACCAAGAGGAAACCTCTGTGTCCAAAGACACCCATGGGGCAGAGTAGGAAGGACTGCAGAGGTTCCTGTGCCGTGTCCTCCTCACCCCAGCTGGGTCCCTCTGGCTGCACTCGTGAACTGCACAAACACTGCACTGGCTCGGCCCCACCGAGCTGTTTTCAGGCATTTCGTTCCTGCAGAGCCCCAGCTTCCCCTTCCAAAATCCCTGCATTCATGGCCTGGTGCTTGGAAAAGGCCCAAAGCTCCCACATTTCCTTACACCCAGGAGGCCGCGGGCGCGCTGAGCGCTGCAGTCAATAAAGTGCCAAGGAGCTAATGAAGATAAAAGTGTCAGCACGGCCTGGTGATAACACACACCTCTCCCATGGAGCTGTTGGGACCATTTTGCAAACAAATTTGGCAGTTCCTGGCAGGCCCGGGCCCGAAAAGCGGTGTCCTGATGTTATTAAAGTTAACACAAGTGTCATGGGATGACAGATGGCTCCCTGCACATCAATTGGATTCTGAGGAGTTCTCAAACGCTGGCGGGTTGAAAGCAGCTCCAGCACGAATCAGAGGCAGGGTAAGATCATCGATACAAGGGATTATGCAGATTTAAGAAATACCCTCGGCACCCGAAAGTTTTCAGAATGCAAACGACGTCAACCCCACGAACAAGAGGCACTGCATCATGATGGCAGCAGGGACAAAGCCAGGGGGGTTTAACAGACAAAAAAAGATTGTTTTAATAGGAGAGAAGCATCAGTCATTGAGTCTTACTTCATTCAGACTTTCTCTCCAACCCATCCATCTTCAGTGCCAAGAGATGACAGGACCACCTCACTTTTCCCCCCGGCCTAGTGTATCAATAATGCCCATTTCTCTCCAAACAAATGAATCTCCAGAATGGCCCTTTTCCCAAAATTGGCTGCCAAGCCCCACAAAGGCCCCAGTACCTGCTATGGTCAACTTGGCTCCAACGGGGCCCCCTCCAGAGGTGGCCACCGATGGGTGGAGCCTTCCCCAACCATCTTCCCCAAGAGCCACTTTGTCATTCCTGGCCAGGGAGCATCTGTAGAAGAGGGGTCTGGGGTGGGGGGGGTGGCTGAGGGACACAGAGAGGGACACAGAGAGGGACACAGAGAGGGACACAGACGGGCACGGACACAGGGGAATGCAAATTCCTCCGCCCTCGCAAACGCCTCCGTGGGCATTCTCTGGGAACAAAGGTCCCTGAGGCGGGCGGGCTCTGCATCACTGCTCTCTCTGTTCCCAGCACCTGCTCGGCGTCGGCCGCGGAGTCGCCACGGTCCCTCCGCGCCGTGGCCGCAGAAGCCAACGGCAGCACAATGGCCCCGTTGGCCAGGGTCAGGCCTGGCTTTCTTCCTCGCCCCCTTCCACCAGCCCTTTTCACCTCCACCATCTCCAGGAGCGCTCAGCAAGGAGGTGGCTTCGAGGGACGAGAGGAGGAGGAGGGGGGAAATATAGGTCTCTGGCGTAAATCACTGACGCCGTTTCCCCTCCTCTCCCTTCCCTTAAGACCTGATGGTCTTCAGTCACACATCTTAAAAGCAAAACAAAAAACAAAAACACAAAGACTTACTTGTCTCAAGTCGATGAAGGCCAACTGCAGCGTGTCCCCTTGGAACCCAGGCACTGGGCCGGATCTGGCAAACTCTGTGGGAAAGAAAAGAGGATAAAAAGCGCCTTTAACTAACCATGGACAGGGAGATTGGCAGACGGATGACAGGGAAGACAAGAGAGGCTGGGGGAGAGGAGGACCGCGCTTCTAAGGAGTCATGTCTCCCTCCCTTCAGCGTCTTTGTTCGCCCTTCAAAATTTGTGTCATCAAAACACCATTAATTCCACCGTCCTGACAGCAAGGAAACTGTACTAATTCGACCTGAAATTTATTCCCATGAGCCGCACTGGGCTTCAGAGTATTTGTTTTGTGAATGGACAAACAACTCGCCCAGAAGAAAGGGGGGGATGGGGGTGGAAAAGTTTTTCCTCTCAACACAATAAAATCTTCAGCTGTGAAACTCTTTTCAGTTCCGAAAGCTATTTATATTTTAGGGCGCTAAAGGAATTTTCTAATTTCACGCCTGTCACCAGGCTCCATGAGCATTCATCAAAAAAATATGCCCGGCCGCATCATTAATTATCAGGCAGGAGATTATTTGCATGATCTGGTGATGGCGCCTCTTGGTCACCCCAAACGTGGAGAACCGCGGCCGTTGGGTGGCATTTTTATTTCTGGCGGATGAAGACATCTGACAACTGAATAACGTTGGCTTATAAAGCAAAGAGAATATTTTCAAGGCCACATTTATCTCCTTCCAGGCTAATCTGGCCAAAATTTCATACTTTGGTCGTTCATTTTTCTCCTAATCCATTCTTTAAACCAAATCTAAGACCGCTGAGGGGGCCTGAATGGATCCATGTTAGAGGACCTTGGTTCTTCCATGGCTTTTAGCAGCTTTTCCTTGGGAATGCTCATGAAGCCGATGCATCGAGGGCGTCTTTTGAGGTTGGTTCTGCCCAACTTCACTTCCTTTTCACCCTCTGCAGTTACAGCTTCATCTCCGCTCTCCTCACAACCTCTCGGCACTGAGGGGATCGGGTGTGTGAGGCCACAACTCAGTGCCACGAAAGGCTCCAGGGGGAGCATCTGCCTGGGGTGGAGTTGCGTGGCTCGTGCAGGCACTGGAGGTGCTGCAAGAATGAAATGTTGTCTTGGGATGAAGCCAGGCGTAATGGCAAAAAGGGAGAAAGGAGGGAAATTATACACCAAATACAGATTTTTCAGTTACGTGGCCCATTATGGCCAAACTATCCCGGTTTTTACCCTACAGGAACCCTCCAACAGCTCCTTAAGCTCCACAAAGACAAGGATTAGGCATGGCTTGGCAATATGGAAGGAGGATTTTGCCTTTTGCATCCATGACTAATCAGAGGTACCAATGGACAAAGCGATTTCATGTCAGTCTTCGCCTTGAATCCTTTGCCCTTCCAAAAGTTTTCCTATTTCCAAGCCGGTGCCACGAAATCAGGACCATAAATCATCACAGTCCCATTTCCAAAGCTTTCCTAGAGCAGCCCAATCACAGAGCAGCACCTTGGCTCTAACAAGAAGAGATTAATGAACGAAACATCAGGATTCAGTCCTGTCCCTCCACCGCCTCATTTCTGGGAAGTAAAGCAGGGTTATTAATCAGATCCCTTGCTCCACCTTCCATTAAAACCTTGGGATGGAGAACATCCTTCAAGCCAGACACAGGCACCTCCAGGGGCACAGGGGACACTTCTCAGACTCTGCTTTTTAATAGTCTCAGATGCCAGAAGAGCTTTGAGATTGAAATCATCGCTCATCTTTGTGGTGATCACTCAAGTGACAACTGCTGCAGGACAAGAGCAAACATGGCTGGAAAAGCACTGCTTTTAGCTGAAGATACGACTCAAAAGGAGTAATAAAAAACTAAAAAGAGAAATTATAGACATGACTGATCACATTTAGGTTTTGGATAGGAAAAGCACAAACTGAAGCCAGCAGCAACCATCCATGGTTGTGCCTTTGGAGTTTTGCACAGGATGGGACTGGACAGGGATGAACAGGAGGAAGCTCTTCCCTGTGAGGGTGGGCAGGCCCTGGCACAGGGTGCCCAGAGCAGCTGGGGCTGTCCCTGGATCCCTGGCAGTGCCCAAGGCCAGGCTGGACACTGGGGCTGGGAGCAGCCTGGGACAGTGGGAGGGGTCCCTGCCATGGCAGGGGTGGCACTGGGTGGGCTTTGAGGTCCCTTCCAACCCAACCCAATCCATGATTCCTTGAGATCGGAGCTGCTCAGCTTCCAGCCAATTCCACTGACCAATCCTGCAATATTCTATGTGCCAAAAACCCAAAGTGACTTCAAACGTGTCTCCCAAAAACCATTTTAATTAACCCTAACTGCAAAGGCATTTTAATGTAGGTTTGCTATAAAATTTGACTGCAGCTTGCCCGAGCCAGCAGAGAGGGAGGATCAACCCAAACTCTCTGATCTGCAAAGGATAAATCATCTTTACACATTCCGTCTACGCCCCACTGTCCCATCTGGAATAATTATCCCGAAAGCCACATCAATCCTACAACACCCCACTTTGGAAAAGCACAATACCTGAGAAGCTAAAAATGTTTAGAAGTGAGAAATGGTGTTGGAGCACCTTCTCAAGAGGCGAAAGTCCCCTGAGTGAGGAACCCATCCCTGGGTTGAGGAACCCCCAACTGTGACATCCTACCCTCCAAGGATGGGGTCACCTCATGTCCCTGATTACATTTGGAGAAATCCTGGAAAAGAAACCCTGGAAGGACTGCAAGGAAATTGAGTTTCTATTTTGGATTAAGGGCCTCGCAGCTGTTCGGAATCTATTTAGGAGCACACACGGAGTTGGGAAATTTAAGATCTTCCTCAAAGCATGAACTTCAAATCCTCATGAGAAAATGCCTGTGATTGTGAATGTTCTCACAAGGGTAGTGAATTTATCACTGCTGTCAGCTGCTTGTGAACAACCCAAGACAGATTCCATTCCAAGGCAGATTTCATCCCAAGACAGATTTCATCCCAAAACAGATTTTATTCCAAGACAGACTTCATCCCAAAAGAGATTTCATCCCAAGACATGGCTGCTAGTTAGCAGCTTACCTTTAGCTGTCTCCGCCCATTGTCTCTTCCCACGGTTCCCTGCCCATGGAGGGGGGTGGAACTGGATGGTCTTCAAGGTCCTTTCCATCCCAAATCAATCCATGATTCCTAAGGAACCTACTGGAGTGACATTGCCCTTCAACTCTGCTCGCTAGGATGGTCACACATTGAGCCAACACTGATTTAAGCTGCGTTTTTCATCAAAGTACTGAATTAACAATGATCTGGAGCCTGCTACAGAAAGGTGTCCCTGCCCATGGCTGCAACAAGATGGTCTTTAAGGCCCCTTCCATCCCAAGCCAATCTGTGATCCTTAAAGAACCTACTGGATGAAGCTGGGAAGTTATGGAGAGACCCTTCAAAACTTTGGATGGTCACACATGGAGCCAACATTTAATTGAACAGCAATTCTCATCAAAAGATTGACCAATACGGAATTAACAAAGCTCTGGAACCTTCTAGTGGAAGGTGTCCCTGCCCATGGCTCGAATGAGATGGTCTTTAAGGTCCTTTCCAACCCAAATTCTACGGTTCTGGGATTCTACAACATCCAAGAAGTGAAATGACGTCGGAGCTGATGTTCTCTGTATCCCAGAAGAAAGGGCAGTGGGAACAGGGCCCAGATGCTCGGAGAAAGCTGCAGCAGCCCCGGGCTGGAGGAAAGAATGCAATGCTTCCCCTGGGCTGCTGGAGAAGGAGCTGCACCTTCTGTAATCACAGGTCACACTTTACATACCAATGCCACCAGCTCATTCTGGAGGAATGAACAAAGTCTCAGAGAAAAAAAAGGGAGAAACAAAGACGAGAACGGAGCTTTAGAGGAGAGACACAGCCAGTTCTTCTTGGGTTTAATCTCTTCAAGCAGATTTCAGGATAATTTTCTCGGAACAACCGAGCGCAGTGTTGGCCTCAGTACTGTCGGATTCGTTTATTGTACTGTCTTCACTACCGAGGCAAGTGGCAAACATAGCAAGCAACCTACAGAGCAGCCCCTTGAGCAGAAAATCACCAGAGAATAGAGCAGATCAGTATGCGGCTGTTTGTACAAAGCATTTAGCCAGGCTAAAGGTTTGAGGGGTTTGTGTTCAGGCCAAAAAAGTAATGTCTTTGCAAGGTCTACAGGCTTGGGCCACCCAGGGCAGGTCACAGGGGGACTCCAACCTCTCTTCCAAAACATTTCACTGATGAAAGAATCAAGGAACAGGAACCGTTAAGCCCTTTACAATGGACAAAGAATAAAGAGTTCAAAGGCGCAGCAGAAAAGAGACATCCACTGTAAATTAATTACAGCCCACGGGGGGACCTCCCCGTGCCCCAGGCGCGGCTGCGCGCGCGGGGACAGGGCCTTGCGTGGATTGAGTGGTAAAAATGGACCCAGCCGGTGACTTCATCCCTCAGAAACATCATCTGAGGGCAAGATTTCCTCTGAATTACATGGGATTCCTGATGGCACCTCCGGGATGGAGACTGAAGCAGCTCCCAGGGAAGGCGACGTGGACAATCTGCTCGTGGCCATGGGTAAGATTTGGGGAACTGATCATCTGAGGATTCCTCAAGGAACAGTGGAGGTCTTGAAGTCGTCTTCCTTGGATAAAGCCTTGGAAGGCTCTCCTAGAAAAGCCAAATGATGGGATCTCCTTGGATAAAGCCTTGGAAGGCTCTCCCAGAAAAGCCAAATGATGGGATCTCCTTGGATAAAGCCTTGGAAGGCTCTCCTAGAAAAGCCAAATGATGGGACTTCCTATTCCGTATCCACAGGAACAAAGTGACACCTCGAGGACACCAAGGCTGAAGAACAAATCCATGCATGGACTCTGGAGAAGCTCACAGGGGGGAAAAAGTGAGAAATGATGGGTAGGAATTGAGGCAAGAGGAACAGAGAGAAGATCCCAGTTCCCATATTGAGCTTCTACTTCACCCAGTTTCCATACTGAGCTTCTCCTTCTCCCACACCATTCCCACACAACCCTGCTCTGAAGCTGTTCCCCATTACAGCCCGAAGTCTCAAAGCTCATTCCCATCTGGGTAATTCCAGAGAGCTGTGGGAAGAGGGAGGAGTTACCCAAAATACACTGAACTGGGTCAGATTAAAGAAAAACTTCTCTCCCTGCCCATCAATCATTTCTCTGATGGAACAAAGATGAGCCTGGAGGGCTGTCACGGCAGAGAAACGAGTGGTCCCAGTCATGGGACAGTGGCAGGGCTGAGGAGTACCCACAGCCCCAGGGAGGGACTCCTCAGGGGTTGACCAAGACATGTTTTTCAAGTTGAAGAAAAGGAAGCTCTTCAGAAGGCTGTAGGACAAATGCCAAGAAATTCTGCACAATTATCAGTAGGATGGGCTTAAGAGCCGAGTCACACATCTCCACAGGTTCCCAAACCCAAGGTCTGCAGTGGATGCATCTTGGCAGATGTGAAGTTCTCAGCTTCGTTAAATACCAACACCAGGAAATGTGGACTGTGCCCATCCCACCACCAGCTGAAGAGGTTGGCATTTCCATCCCTGGAAATGTTCAAGGCCAGGCTGAGGCTCCAAGGATCCAGGGGCAACCACAGCTTCTCTGGGCAACCAGGGCCCAGGCCTCACCACCCTCACAGCCAGGAATTCCTTCACAATATCCCATCTGTCCCAACCCTCTGGCAGTGGGAAGCCATTCCCTGGGTCCTGTCCCTGTTCCCTGGGAGCAGAGCCCGACCCCCCCTGAGCCCCCTCCTGTCAGGGAGTTGTGCAGAGCCACAAGGTCCCCCCTGAGCCTCCTTTGCTCCAGGCTGAGCCCCTTTCCCAGCTCCCTCAGGAATTCTCCAGCCCCTTCCCAGCTCCCTTCCCTTCCCTGCACACGCTCCAGCCCCTCAGGGTCTCTCTTGCTGGGAGATGCCCAAATCTGACCCCAGGATCTGAGGCACATCAAAAGATCAGCACTGTGGGGTGGACAATCCTCTCCTCATTTGTTCTGCTTAAACCTTCCCACATCTCCACTGCAACATTCCCATTTCTCCCCCAAATCCAGGCCTTTCCTGCTCCACTGCAGCAGGACAGACACCATGGGATATCCTAACTCTGGCACCACAAACTCCAGTCCCTGATGGATCAGAGGCTGGATGGACACCTGGAAGTCCTCTGGATGATGCCAAGGGAAGGATGACTCCAGCATCGTGGACAAACCCCCACATCTCCCCCAAATCCCAGGATTTCCATGTGAGAAATTCCTGGGAGCCAGAGAAGGCAGCCGAAAAGGAGGTGGGGATCCACGTGGGCACATTTTGGGACAATCTGTTGGGATGGAGAATTCCTCAACCCAGCAGAGCCATCTGGGTGTGTGCCTGGCTGATCCCCAGGAGCAGGGCTGACTAAAAATAGGGAATTTAATGGCATTTGAAATATAACTTTTAGGGTGCTTTTGATTTCCCAAAAAGCAGCAGTTAAAAGATGTTGGAGATGATGGAATTGCTCATTTTATGATCTGAGGATTGTAAAAACAATCCCTCAACCACTGCTGGAACCCGTTAAGGAGATGGGAAACGCTTCCTAGGAGCAGGAACAGCCCCATTTCTTTGGGATGTTTTGGCTGTCACCTCCAAATCTGGGTTGTTACACTATGTCTGAGGTAGAGGGAAGAAGGAAAAATTATGTATTTATTAAGTCATATTTTTATAAATGTATTTATCAGTTCAAAAAGAGCAGAGCACAGCATGCAGGAATTAAAAAAATCCCACTGCATTGTTAAATCTTGGATTATGGATGTGTTCTGGAAGACAATAAACCATCTGAAAAAAGGAAATGCCTTTTCTGGAAAAAGCATCACTTCTTCTATTTACAGGATCCCAAAAATCTTTGTCTTTGGGATTTTTTTTTTTCTCCTCTTCAGGTTTTTTTTGTCTTTTTCCAAGTTGGGCTGGAGCCAGAAGTGGCTCCTAAACTGAGACATGATGAGAAGTGTGCCACTGAGGTCTGGGCAGTCCCTTTAAGCTGTGCCTTAGTCCAGGTTTAAAAGGAGGTGAGAGAACCTCTCCTGACTGCAGGGAAGGAGCTGCAAAAGCCAAACCACCCCAACGAGGGGTGCAACCAACACCTGCCCAACAACACATTCCAAACCCACCCTCAGCCCTTCCCTGGAGCCACTCGTGCCACCCATGCACCCAGATCCCTGCAAAGCTGCTCCCAAAGCCCTCCAAACAGCCTGGGAAACAGCTGGGAACACCAAGGGAAAACCACCCCGAGCGCTCAGCGCCGTGCAGTTTGTCCAGCCGGAGACTCCGTGCTCTCACCAGGTGGAAAAAGCCATGGAAAACGTTTGGATTTTCCCAGGTTTCTCTCATCACAAGCAACCTAAAAGGATTTTTACAGCTTTGCTCTCTTTTTGCCTCTCTCACACCAAAACTGCTGCTGACTTTCCATGAGGCAAACATGGAAGATGTGGCTCGGTGTCTTTGATTCACTGCTTGTCCCCAGTCCTACAACAGCTCCCTTTTGGAAGATCAGAATATGAATAAACTGCATTCCCTGTGCTTTGAACGTGCAAAACAAGCATGGAAGGGAGGGGAAGATTTAAAGAGCAGGTGACGGGTCCCGTCACAACCTCCTGCTCCTGGGCACCACAGAATCCTGGAATGGTTTGGGATGGAAAAAACTTTAAAGTTCATCTTGATCCAACCCCATCCCTGGACAGGGACACCTCCCACTGTCCCAGGCTGCTCCCAGCCCCAATGCC
>VYXG01004283.1:103147-156871 GCA_013397235.1 Lanius ludovicianus
CCCCAGTCCCTCTGCAGCTCTCCTGGAGCCCCTTCAGGCCCTGCAAGGGGCTCTGAGCTCTCCCTGGAGCCTTCCCTTCTCCAGGGGAACATTCCCAGCTCTCCCAGCCTGCCTCCAGAGCACAGGGGCTCCAGCCCTGGAGCAGCTCCGGGGCCTCCTCTGGACTCTCTCCAGCAGCTCCACGTCCTTGTGCTGTTGGCCCCAGGGCTGGGGCAGCTCTGCAGGTGGGGTCTCACCTGAGAATCCCCCTCAGCCACCTGGACCTGCCCCTCCCTGGGGCCAAAGCTCAGCCTGGAGCCACGACCCAGCAGCCACTCCCTTTCTGTGCTGAGGGAACAGCAAACTGGTTATAAATCAGGAATCCTTTCATGAACCCAAAACTGAGGAGAATTAATTTAGCAGTGACTTGTTTTAAGCCTAAACCAGCACATTTTTCACCTTTCTTGTTGTCAATTGTGTTTATAAACACATTTCCTTCTAATGTGTATTAGATCTGCTTTTAACACAGAGAAGATGATCTTCACCACCTTCAAACTACACCTAATACACAATTAAGTAATTTCATTAACTCACCTCACCTCTCCTTTAACCAGATTATTTCTTCAGGATTCACAAACAGAACCTCAAAACAACTCAGCAGCCCCATTCCATCATGGCACTCAGTGGAGTGTTCCAAACAGCCATAAAAATCTTATTTCAGTGTGATAACGACACGATAAAACTGCTGGATTGGGGAAGGTTTGGGAATTTATGAGGACGAAGAGGATGGAGGCAGAGGCATGAACTGGTACCCGTGAGGATGATAAGATTTGTACCTCTGCTTTCAGGTAAAAGATTAAAAAATCACCAAAACACTAAGAATAAGCCCCAACTTTGCAAATTGAAACTCATTTTCTGCATTCACCAAGTCCCTCTTGGGACTGGCTTATCCTAAATTCAAACCTTGATGCATTCCTGCTCCAAAAAAACCAAATTAAAGTGGTTCCCAGGAGGAGCTGAGCCACCAGACAGAGCCGTGGGGATGAGGGGACACATTTTTGCTGCTGAAAAGGAAAAGATTTTGTCTGTGCTGGGGCTGACAGTGATGGATGGGGAGGATCCAGCTCCAGCATCCATCTCCATTCCCTGCTCTGATGGCACCTGGGGACGGGGCTGGGGGACAGGTCCCTGACCCCACTGCCCACGTTGGCATCACCTGCTCCGGGACATCCGAGTGCTCCTGGCTTGGGCTCCTCGAGCAACTGGGATTTGAGGAACTGTCCTTTCCAACCTGCTGGGAAATCCCACCCGCTCACCTTGGAAGCAGCTGCCAGGGAAGAGCCTTCAGCCATGTTATGGCTGGGGTGGAAAACTGCCATGTTTGGAGCAGCCAAAAACCCAGGGAATCATTCGGGATGACAAACCCTCCCCCACCATTCCCAGTCCCACCAGTCCCTTGGCAGACACCCATGGGAACACAGCTGGGACACAAATGAGCAGCAGGAATTCAGGGATTGAGGCAGCACTGGGAGAATAATCAGGCACTGCTTTGTGAGTTATGGTGCAGGATCTGGATGGGAATCACTGAACTGGGATGCTCGTCCCAGGCTGGTCAGATGAGGGCTGGAAAACGGCAGCTGGATGTTAAAAATTGGAAAAAACCCTCGTTGGAAACAGCAAAATTCCTACTGGGGTTGCCAGCAATAAATTTAATCTCAGTGTTGATGGGGGCAACTGAAGTAAAACCTGACCAGGAAAATGCTGGATAAAGTCTGGAAGAACTTGTCCTGGCAGTGGGAGGTGCCAGGGGCTGATGAAACCAAGACAGCTGATGTCACTGAGTCACTCCCCTGCATCCCTGGCAGTGCCCAAGGCCAGCCTGGAGCAGCCTGGGATAGTGGGAGGTGTCCCTGCCATGGCACTGGCTGGGCTTTAAGGTCCCTTCCCACCCAAAGCATTCCAGGATTCTGTGATAAAGGAAACACATCCCAACCTCTACCTCAGCCAAGAAAGCCAAAAGGATGGATATCTGGGGGAAAAAAGTCCTCAAAATACTCTATCAAAGGTCACCTGGGTTCTTTAGGAACTCTGTCAAGCTCTGGGTTTTCAACCACCATGGTCACGAATCCATCCCAGAATGAATCCCAACAAATCCATCCCCCTAGAAGGAAAGAGGATCCTGTGCAGGGCTGTGTTCACTCTGCCTTAATTAAATCACAAAAACAGGGTCAAAAAGAGCATTTTGACTGCTTTGGGCTCCAGTTTTTAACCCTTTTACTGAGCGGAGCAGGCAGCAACTTGAGGGCAACCTGAGAATTCCAGACCCAGCTCTGGTGGGCACTTGAAGACCCAGAAGGAGCAGGTTTGGGGGCAGAGCCCTGGTGCTGGCACCACGATGCTCCACACACCCCCTGAGCAGACACTGCCACTTTGTCCCAAGACACCTCTTTCCCATCACACTGACTTTGCCAAAAGGGTTGATTTGAGGAAAAATTCCCTGCAGAGAGGACAAAGGGCTGAGGTCAGGAGAGGACCAGAAATGCTGAAGAACAGCAACTTCTTTAGGTGCTCCAAGCCCCATGCAACCCTGCCTTGGACACTTCCAGGGACAGAGCAGCCACAGCTTCTCTGAAAGAGTCATAAATAAACTGATTTCTGATTCATGGACTCCAATCTCTCATGTTTTTAAAATCCTCCATCCCAAAAAAGTAGGGATGGTCTGGAGAACATCAAGGCAGCATTGAAGAGGGAAAGAAAGAGTAAAACTTGTATCTCCTGGAATCCTCTGTCCTGAAGATGCTCTGGGTGAGCTCTGTGGGCACCCACTGCCCCCAGACCTGGCTCCCCAAACACAAAGGGGCACAGCAGGGCTGTAGGATTTCCCCCCAAACTGGGGATGCTGCTTTGGGGTTACCCCTCTGGAGGCTGAGGGAAAGGCCTCTGTGTGCATTGCTGCAGTGAAAGCCTCTCTGGACTCAGGCCCACAGAGATGCCAAGGCACAGGGGTTCAATTAAAACCTTTGCACAAGCTGAGGTACATGAAGTCACACCAAAGTGAAGTAGAAATGGAGATTTTTTACCTTTTAGAAGAGATAGATGCTAAGTGCCTTAAAGAAGTGCCTTAAATATTGAGGAGCTGCTGCAGAAACCTTAGACACAGATTTTACTGCAGCAGTGTCACCCTTTCTCAGAATTTTTTAGCCAAAACATAGATAGAATTCTACTGTTCACATCTTTAGAATGTTCACATAAGCAATAAGAACTGACAGAAACTGCACATACCAATTTGTGTAATACCTGTGTAACACTTGTGTAAGAACTACGACTGTTACAATTACACCAGGATAGGTTAAAGAAAACCAGAACCATGTATTAATCTGATTGGTTAATTAACAAATATAATCCATATTTCTGTAAGAAATGATGATAATAATATAGAATAGCGCATATAGAAGTGCTGTGCCTGCTCTTTGCCTGCTGCTGCTTCTGCTTGGCTTTATCACCCCTTCAAACTCTGCCTGCAGAAAGCTGAGCCTGTGAAACAAAGAATGAGCAGCACAGCAGCTCCTCTGCTCCTTCCCCCCGGTCTGGGAAGGAAGGGCACCCATCCAACAGGTCCTTTTGGTGGGAAGTTCCATTTGATTCCTAATTGATCCTATTCCTTTTGATTCCTAAATTATCCTATTCCTTTTTAAATCCTAATATATACTATTCCTTTTGATTCCTAATCGATTCTATGCCTTTTTCATTTCTAATCTACCTTATTCCTCTTGCCAGTTTTAGTATAAATACAAATAAATTTATAAATATAATTTTAATAGAAATACCTTAACATCACACACACAATTATAATTTTCCTAATCGATTCTATTCCTTTTTCATTTCTAATCGACCTTATTCCTGTTGCCAGTTTTAGTACAAATGTAAATAAATTTATAAATATAATTTTAATAGAAATACCTTAACATCACACACAATTTCATGTAATGCACTAATAATTCTTTTTGGTTTATACCCTGTAGTAATTTTGATTAAAATTTTGATTTGATTTCTTTGTTTTCTCCTGTCTGGACCATAAATAACTCATTTTGTAAACAGACCTGATCCATCATCCTTAAAATTCATGGGCCAAAGTCATTTTAGGTGTGGGCCACCTCAATTTACATCACCACCAAAAATCTGAGCCTGAGGCAGAGCAGAAATTCCCCCTCGATCCGAGAGCAAGCCAAGGCCAGGGGTGGTTTGGGCTCTTACGTTCGCACTCCTCCACGTCCAGGTTGAACTGATGCAGGGCCCCCAGCGTGAGCTGCCTCACCTCGGCCTCCAGCAGCAGCTGCAGCAGCGACGTCGAGAGGTGTTTGCAGGCTGACATGCAGGCTGTCTGCGCCACCTTCCCCTGTGGGGACAAACGGACACTCGTCAGGGCCACCACACACAGCCACCAGAGACCTCCAGCCCAGCCTCCTTGGTAAAGCCACCAGAGACCTCCACACCAGCCCAGCCTCCTTGGTAAAGCCACCAGAGACCTTCTCCAGCCCAGCCCAGCCTCCACGTGTTCCATCTGTGATGGGATCTTCCCACAGAACTCAACGTCACAACCGCCTTCTTCCAAGGGAGTCCCCTCTGGCAGTGCCCATGGCTGAGGGAAGGGTTAGGCCTTGTTGGGTGCAGCCTGGGAGAAGCTCAAATTCAGAAGAGCTTTGGGGTGCTCAAAGTGCTCTCATCATGTCCTAACGTGGGCAAGACAAGGTCCCACCGACCATCACAGAATCATGGAATGTTTGCATTGGAAGGGATTCTAAAGCCCATCCCATTCCACGGGCAGGGACACCTCCCACTGTCCCAGGGTGCTCCAAGCCCTGTCCAACCTGGCCTGGACATTGCCAGGGACACTCTCCGTGTCAGGTGGGACTGCAACATGAACTAAACCCATAAAAACAGGGAAATCCTTTGGCACAAGAGTGGGGTTTTGCACAAAGCCTCAGGCTGACACCCCAGGGAATGATCCCGATGCCTGCGTGTGCAGCCCCGCCAGGGTGGTTTGAACCATGGCGCTGCCCTGCAAACAGCTCCAGCAGGAGATTATGTTCTCAAACACTCACAAAAGACTCTTAACACACTTTTCTGACACCCAGGCATGGCTTAGGAGCTCTCACTGACTTTTACAAGCACTTTACAAGCTGTGTTTAAACTGGGATTAAACGTGGAGTTTACGCTGCGTTTCTAGCTCGGCCTCGCCGCTTTTGTTACTGCGACACAGCAACATTTGATGCCTGTGCTGGGAAGGGTTTTTTCCCCAGCTCTGCAAAGTTGGTTTGGGTCTTCAGGCCACATTCATCTTCAGCAGGAGGGGAAAAATGCATTTTTTATTTCAAAAAGGAGCCGAGCCGTGCATTGCAGGGCAGCGTGCTCCATCTCCCGCTCGCTGCCGCTCCCAGGCTCCGCAGCGTCCATCACTCACCTCCCTACAAACACCTGCACCAAAATGAAGATGAAGCATGGCAACCATAAAGTTTAGCAGAGCTCTGGGGTTTTTTCTTTGCTTTTCATCATTTGTTTGTGCTTTTCTGACACGTTGGGTTATTTAAAACCCTGCTCGTGCCAATTCCTCATCCCCGAAAGCTGCGGGAGGTGCGGTGCTGCCTGGCTGTGATTTTTCTTCATTACTTCCCACAGACACTGAGTTTTTGCTGTGGCTGAGGAGTTTTGAGAGAATCACGGAATATCCTGAGTTCAGAGGGACCCACAGGATCACGGATCCAACCCCAGGCCCTGCCCAGACCCAGCAATCCCACCCTGGGCATCCCTGGCAGCGCTGTCCCATTGCTCCTGGAGCTCTGGCAGCCTCAGGGCCGTGCCCATTCCCTGGGGAAAGAACCTTTCCTGATATCCAACAAAACCTCCCCTGGCACAGCTCCAGCACTCCCTGGGTCCTGTCCCTGTTCCTGACCCAGAGATTGGAGCTGCCCCTCGGGAGGAGCAAATCCCAGTGAGTCTCCCCTGCGTCTCGTCTGCTCCAGGTGAGCATTCCAAGTGCCCTCAACCTCTCCATGTGTCACTGAGATGTCCCAGATGGAAGCAGAGGATGGGAAACCAAAGCTCTGCAGCCAAGTCCTGGGACCAAGACCCTGCTGAGGACAGGGGACAGGGCTCTCGACCCTTCTTGGAAGAGCAGGAGAAAATCCCAAGAGCAGCTCATGCTCCATATCAGCGGGAATTTGCAGAGGGCTGTAACCCCTGGAGAAGCCTTGGAGGTTCTCACCCCCAGCAGAATCACAAAATGGTTTGGGTTGGCCCTTAAACTCCATCCAGTTCCATCCCTCTATGGGCAGGGACACCTCCCACTGTCCCAGGCTGCTCCAAGCCCCAATGTCCAGCCTGGCCTTGGGCACTGCCAGGGATCCAGGGGCAGCCCCAGCTGCTCTGGGAATTCCAGCCCAGCCCCTGCCCACCCTCCCAGGCAGGAATTCCTTCCCAAGATGCCAGCCCAAGCTCCCCTTTCCCAGGGGGAAGCCATTCCCTGTGTCCTGTCCCTCCAGCCCTTGTCCAAAGACCCCCCTCTGCAGCTCTCCTGGAGCCCCTTGAGGCCCTGCAAGGGGCTCTGAGCTCTCTCTGGAGCCTTCCCTTCTCCAGAGGAACACCCCTCAAGATGAACTCCATGAGCTTCCCACATCCTCACCTCTCCAGCCTGCCCAGGTCCCAGTGGTCCCTCCTTCTTCACACCACACTAAGGAAAAACCCCAGGAAGGTTTTCTGTCCCCACCAACCAAAACTTAAGAGGAACAGCCCTGTTACACCCTGAGCACAGCTCAGATCAACACGTGGAGGCACCTGAAGGGTGACCCACACCTGCCCTGGGCCCCAACTCCTGCTCAGGCAAAGAGTGAAACGACACTTTGAGGGGTGAAAAAGAGCAAACACTTGGGTTGAAATGCCACATAATTAAGCCCCAAATGGGGAAAACGGGATGGGAAAAGCAATTTTATCATCAGGGCTCGGCCACACCACGACTCTGCGAGGCTTCCCCAAGTGGAAGTGGGATTTCAGGATGTTCCTCATGGGAATGTTCTCCCAGGACTCGTTGCAGAGATGGCAAAGGGGATCCAAGCAAGCCTAGGAGCAGCTTCTGGCTCAGCATTCCTTCCTCCTGCCTTTTCCACACAGGATTAAGCCAGGCCCAAAACTGTTTCAGGTGCAAATGTCCATTGCCCACACTCTGAACCTCAAGAGAATGCTCTCAGACCAGCTGAGAACATGACCTTTTATTTCCATTATTCTTGAGCTTCCAATACCTAAAACTCTTTTTTCTTTAAAAAATACTCAGTTTTTGCTCTTAAAGAACACACAGTTTAGATCCAGCATTACCCAAAGAAAAGCAAAAGAATATGGAATTATTTCTTCTGCCTTCTGAGCCTGAATCCCTTTTCCCCTTATATTTATTATCAGAGAACTTGGAGATGCCACAGGAGTTTCAATCACGGTGTTAAATGTCTGCTCGGAGGACAGAAGGCACCACCAGGGATGAGCAGCAGCTCCTGCCCTGGGCACCGAGATTTAAAACCCTCCCAGAATTTATGGGTTTCACTCCTTATAAATAAGACCAAACTTAATCCTTTCCTGCCTCACCCCTGTGCTCCACGAGTTACAGCAGCTCCTTATAAAGTCAGCCATGGCTTGTGAACATCAATTTCAGGCGATTTCCCCAGGAATACAGTGGGAAATGTGCTGGATAAGCAGCTGCTGCTGACAGGAGACAAACGAGCGCGCGGCCGCTGATACATCAGCACTAATAAGCTGCTGCCACAGCCCAGGGCTGCTTGTATTCCCGCCTGGAATGGCCGGGGCTGGCAGGAATCGAGCCCATCCTCCTGCCACAGATGCCCATCTCGGCTCTTCGGGGCTCATTTGTGACGGGGTTTCACTCCCCGGTGTTGGGGCCTTTCCTCGGTTCGTGTCTGAGCTCTCCTGCAGCGCTGGAAGAGCCGGACTCGCCCGCCCTGCTGCGGGACGCACGGAGCCGAGCCCGGCACGGACGTGTTTGCCACGGCCCCAACCCTCCCGAAATCCTCACCCGCCCCACCCTCGGCGCGGTGCTGGCACTTGTGCTCCGAGGTGTCATCCCAGACGTCGCCGCTCCTGGAGAACCCCGCGGGCTGCTCAGAGGAGCTGCCGCGCTCAGCCAGGACGGCTCCGACCCCACGCTAATTCCCTGATGATTTTCGGGAGCGTGGCAGAACCAGGGCACTCCCAAAGGCTGTCCCCGTGCCAGCGCCCTGAGCAATCACCAGTGACGTCCTGATCCCGCTCCCCGGCGTCACTCCAGCCCGGCTCCATCCCTGCTGGGATTTCAGGAACAACCTGCCCGGACACCCCGGTCCCTCCAGCTCAGGAACAATTTGTTCAAAGGGCAGGGTGAGATCTGGACAGCGAGCAAAGAGCAGGAATGCAACCACAGCCTGAGCTCTCTGCAGGGAAAGGGGGAAACAAACACCTCCAAGGCACCAACTCGGCAGAAAACTGAGGAGCTTCAAACCATGCAAAGCAATCCCAGGAACAGCTTTGTAGGGTCACTCATTATTTAAGACCTTTGCAAACCCATTAAAACCTGGATTTGCACTGGGAAGAATGGGGATCACAAGTGAAAGCTGACAAATCATGGCCAAGATGCCCAAACGCCTCCTTGGTCCATCCTCAGTCAAACAAAGCCATCCCGGGGGTGTCATCCCAGCAAAATCCATGGATTTATCGTTTTGCAGCTCAATCCGTTTGTAACCAGATTCCCGGCAATGAATCCCTCTGTGCACGGCCCCTGACGGAACCTTGGGGTTCCTGTGACACCTCTCAAGGTGACATTGCCCTGTCCATGCCATGCAGGGTCCCTCTGGACACACAGGAAGGATCCAGAAGGTTCCCTGTGGCCATTCCAAGCACTGAAGGGGAGGAATTGAACTCCAAAGCTCTCCCAGAGATGCAGCCAAGGGGCTCCTACCAGGGCACGTCACCACAGGATCCCTGAGGCTGGAAAAGCCCTCCAGGGTCGCTGAGCCCAAGCTGTGCCTGATCCCCACCTTGTCCCCACCCCAGAGCACTGAGTGGCACCTCCAGCCCTTCCCTGGACACCTCCAGGGCCAGAGACTCCAAACATCCCTGGGCACTTCCAAAGTCCAATGTCCATGCACTACCCCCCACCAAGTCCATCCTACTTGAGGAGATCAGCCATGAAATGCTCCCTTCCCACCCGTATCCCATCCCTGGGCAGAGAGGGAAGGCTCTGGGTTCCCAGGAGCAGCCCCTCTGGGGAAGGGCCACACGGAGGCTCTGGAGCCGGCCCCGCTGCCAGGAGCATTTGTTTAGAAATGGCCAATCTGTTACCAATTAGGGAGAGGAAACGCCGAGAGGCTGCCTTGTTAATTAAGGAACTCGCTATCAAAGGACTCATTAAGAGCTACTGAAATGGAATGGTTGTTCAAATAAATACCCATTAATCTTCACGTGCAATCAGAACACGCTGCCAGTCCCCACCGCCCTGCAGGAGCACCTCTGGCTGTCATGGAATCATGGAAGGGGTTGGGATGGGCCTAAAGGATCACCCAGGTCCACCCCTGACACCTCCCACTGTCCCAGGGGACTCCAAGCCCTGTCCAACCTAGCCTTGGACACTGCCAGGGATCCAGCCACAGCTTCCCTTCAGCTGGTGGTGCCTCCTGCACCTCCCCTGACCCAAACCAGGTGGGATGTGGTCCCTGAAATCCAAGCCCAGGTGCTGCTGCAGCTCAGAGAACCCTCCCAGCGACTCTCCGAGGAATTACCGCAGCACTCCCATGGAAAACAAAGCCCAGCAGGCTCCAAGTGCTCTCAGGATTTCCAATTTTTTTCTTTTTGCTACCAACAGAATTCCTTCTCCATCTGCAGGCAGCATCAGGACTGATGTGATTAAGGATATTTGGATGTGCAAATCCAGGGACTCCAGACAGCAGAAAAGTGGGCCAAAAAATGGGAATTCTTCAGTACTAAATGTACAGCTTTCTATAAACACCACAAGTTGTCCCAATAATTTCAACACTGAATTTCCTGACTTTCCCAATCCGTAAGGCAGCACTGGGATGTTCTGCAGAGGATGGAAACGTGATGGGGAAATAATGAGCAATTGTTTGGTAGCACAAACCCGAGGATAATCCCAGCGGATCCTCTCTGTGTGGCCACGGATGGAGACTTCAGACCCCGCAGACCTCCCAGGGCTCATCTCCTGCTCCAGAGGTTCTGGATCCCCTGGCTGCCCCCAATCCCCCTAAACTGGGGGCAAATGCAGTAAATCAGCTCTGGAAATCTTTCCTGCCTTGCCCGTGCCGTCCTGATTTGCCTTTTTTAATAAAAAAACCCAGTCCTGCACTCACTGAAGATGGCAAAAAAACCCCAAACCATCACCCAAAAACACGAACACTTCCCAAAGCGTCAAAACAAATGAATGATGAGTACTTGTAAATGTTAAAAATATTTTTAAAAGGTTTACTTAAAAAATAAACCTTTCATTAATTGCCCAGAAATCCATTTTCAACTGGACAAAGTGGGGGTTTTTGGAGGGTTTTTGTTGGATTTTTTTTTCTGGTTTGTTTTGGGTGTTTTCAGCTTTGTTTTAATTAAAAAAAACCACACAAAACCAAACAAAACCCCTACCAAAAAAAAAAAAAAGACAACCCAAAAGCTGTGGATCTGCACTCAATGATCCTACAAACAGAAGGATCTCCAGGACAAAGGGGTCCAAAGGAAGAAGGGAGAGCCCCAAGCAAGGAGACCCCAAGCCCAACTGATGTATCTGGTTGGTTGTCAATGTCACCCCGAGCTTGGTGGCCTCCAAAGGTGTCCCCTCAAGGCTGGAGCTCAGCTGGCACCAAGGGCCACCTTGGCCACACCACCCTCTACGTCCACATCCCAAATAAACCCAGCAGGTCCCAAGGAAACTCTCAGCTAATTAATTCTATTTACTCGGCTTTGCAGCAGACTCATTAAGAAGAAGAAATCCCTTTTTTTTTGTTCTTTATGGAAGGGGGACGGGAGCAGAGCAATTCTTGGTTTCCAGCTGCCACTGGGCTCTGTCACTCCGCGTGGACGTGGGACACGAGGGGTGGCTGGCGTGTGACATTAACGGGCCCTGAGTGACCTCGGCCACCGGCAGAGCCCGGGCTGATCCCTGGCTCTGCAGGGCTATCCCAGGAGCTGAACACCGCAGCCACTGCGTGAATTTACGGAGCTGGAAAAAGGGGCTGGGGCCAAGTCAGGAGGGGATGTTCCCATGGGTTTGGGATCTGCCAAAAAAGAAGGAGTAGGGAAACCTTCCAGCCAAGGCTGGCCTTTGGGTCAGGGCTCCTGGGCACACGGGAATGGCTGCAGCAGGAAAGGATATTCCTCAGCCTTGGATCCATGGAACACTACCCAGCCTTAGACCAACGGGATGCACCTCAGCCTCGGGAGCCATGGGATGGATATTCCTCAGCCTTGGATCCATGGGATCCTCCTCAGTGCTGGACCAATGGGATGCACCTCAGCCTTGGACCAAAGGGATTCTCCTCAGCCTTGGATCCATGGAACATTCCTCAGCCTTGGGAGCCATCTTCCTCAATGCTGGAGCCAGGGGATGCTGCTCAACCTTGGACCAATGGGATGATCATCAGCCTTGGACCCATGGAGTGCTCCTCAACCTTGGACCAACAGGATGTTCTTCAGACTTGGACCCATGGGATTCTCCTCAGCCTTGGATCCATGGAACACTCCTGAGCCCTGGGAGCCATGGGATCCTCCTCAGCCTTGGATCCATGGAATACTCCTCAGCCCTGGGAGCCATGGGATCCTCCTGAGCCTTGGATCCATGGAAAACTCTGAGCCTTGGAGCTCCTGATGCCCAGACACAAGAAAAGAGAGGCAATGGCTGCACACACATTTCTTTGGATTCCAGCCACGCTGGGACACATGCAGTGGCCAACGTCACTGCCACCAGGACAACAGCATCCCTTCCAACAGCCCCAGCATCCATCCTGCCATTCACACCTGATGGGACAGGCACCCATGCCCTGATTTCCCAGGCGTGGGAAGGGCCTCTTCTGCCCGGGATCTGCCATTCCAGAAGTGATCCCATGAACCGGAGTTGCTGGTTTGGGAGGAGGACGGGTGCTTTGGGAGGGATGAGCCTTGGGCTGGGGAGCAAGGCAGGCTGTGGTCACCCATTGGAGAACCCTCGGTGCCATCAGCAAAGCACCAGATTTCAACAGAATTTCACTGCTGGAACTTTCCCTGGGTAAAACTGGGATTTTGGTCTTGACTTGGACCATCCCTATCTCAGTTCAGGAGACAACTTCCAGGCAGGAAACACCTCACGTTCACCATGGAAAACCTACGGAGAGTAGCACCGACTAACCCAGTTCCAAGTGGAATTTGCTACCTCAGTGCTCACCTAAAGGCTAGCTCAGCTGGACCCGAGCACCGGGCAGCCTTCACCTACTGTCGTGGAGGAGGATGGAGGCCGGCCAGTCGTGGGAGGACAGGAGAGGTTCGACCACCGGTGGACAGGGCACCAGGGGAGAAGGAAGGGGCGAGGAGCTCTTCTTGGGGAAACAGGATCTGGTTTATTGGCACCTGGGAGAGGGGCAAGAAAAGCCTCTGGCAGTTCATTTTATACCCAGCAACCAGGGCGGAGCACACCACAACCAACCAGCAGCACAACAGCCGTGGGGCGGAACAGGGGCGGGGAACACAGAAACCAATGGGAAAGGGGGAGGGCAAACGTGGGCCAGTCAAAAACCGATGGTGCCACTGAGGGAGGCGAGTGCGGCGGCCATTGCAGATGTGCAGGGAGTCACGTCTTTCCCGCCAAGCTGCCTGAGGGCAGCCATGTTAGGGTGGGCGGCCATTTTATGGTTCCTGGGCCCCTGAGTGATCAAACCATTGGATTTTTGTCCCATGGGATCCAGGACTCCCCAGCGGGAGCCATGGCTCACCACAACAATTTGTCTCCTGCAAAGACCAACTCAACTGGGAAACTCCAAAGAGCTGAAACGGGAACTGCTCCACCAACCTGGAAGGCCTCATCCCCCGCCTGACCCGGGATCGCTTCCAAACTCTGTGGAAGCTGAGCCCATTTTAGTGGCTACATTCCAGAGGTGTGGAAAAACCTCCATAGGGTGTCCTTTGCCAGAGGCAAACATTTCCCACCTGGATGACACTTTGGGAAAATGGGATTCAGCAACACATGGCAGAGCTGAGCTCTCAATGAAGCTCAGGGACAAGCAGACAAAATAAAAAAAAAAAAAAAAGGAAAAGGGGGAAGAAAAGCAAATGCAGCAATTATCCTCACCACACCAAAAATAAACCAGCCACTGCAGCCCGATACAAATCCCTGACATTCCAATAAAAAAGAGAAAACCCTTGGCTGTGTCCGAGATGCCCAAGGTCAACAGCTGGAAGTATTTTGGCTGGAGCTGGGGGAAGCTCAAGGCAGAGGGAAATCACACTGGGGGTGATGGTCACAACCAGCTCCCACAGACAGGTATGAAAGGGGCTTTTATTAAAAATATTTAATGCTGTTTTATTCTGTTTGGGTTTTTTGGGGGGAGGTTCTTTAATAATTTGTGGAGTAACCAGCTCCATGGAAAGGCTTTTCCTCTGAAGGAATCAAGAGATCTTGGCACCATGAGAAGCTTGAGAATCAGAAGCAAAAACACCCAACAGCAAAAGCACAATTTGAGGAGTTTGGAACCACAGAAAATCATGGGATTCAGGAGATCAGAGGCTCTGGGATAAGAGCAGGCACAGGATTTGTCCCTCTGTCAGAGTCAGCAAGTGATTTCTGCTGCATTATTTCTGTTAAATAGGGAAATAAATAAACAGGAGGAAGGGCAGGGGGTGGCGAAGGGAAGTACCTCGGGATGCAGCTGCTGCAGCCGAGCACGGGGCAGCTTCTCAGAAGCCTTAAAGAGTCCCAAAGCAGGCAGGGATCTCCCCTGGAAGCTCCATGGTTTGGAGCAAAGCTGGGAAGCTGTTGGAGGGAATTTGGATATGCACATACCCAAAAATCCAAGGAAACAGAAGATTACATGATCGTTGTCTTTCTCCTTGTTCAACATCCAAAGGCAGGGCAGGGTGGTTTTAATGAAGTGGGTTTGGGGAGTCAAGAGCATAGAAATTGTTGGGTGCAGAGCCTGGCTCACCCAAAATGAGCTGGAGCATCCAGCTGCTCTCTGAGCTCCTGGGATGCTGCAGGATCTCTCCAAGGAGCTCTGCACCAGCTACGGGTGGGAAAGATTCCTGCCCATCCATATTCGGGGTGGGGCAGAATCATACCTTGAGAAACTCTAGGAATTACAGGCTTTATCCTTGTTTGCCACTGGGTTTACCTGCAGACACTCAGTAACCACAGAACCACCTGATCCCAACTCTCCCACCAGGCTGGAAGTTGAAACTGGCATCAAAATCACAGAATCTTGGAATGGTTTGGGTTGGAAAAGACCTTAAAGCTCATCCCATTCCATCCCCGGCCATGGGCAGGGACACCTTCCACAATCCCAGGCTGCTCCAAGCCCCAATGTCCAGCCTGGCCTTGGACATTTCCAGGGATCCAGGGGCATCCACAGCTGCTCTGGGAATTCCAGCCCAGGGCCTCCCCATCTGCACAGGGAACAATTCCTTCCCAATATTCCATGTAAATCTCTCCTCTTTCAGCTCGAAGCCAAAACGTACACAAGGAGCTTGAAGTAGCCTGCATTTTTTTGGTCCTATCCGTGTCTCCCAAGGCTCTCTCCTGGTCCCCATGTCCAGGATCCGAGACTTTCCCAGTTCCTTGATGCAAAGCAGAGCCGTGGCCCGGCCGCGATCGGAGCGCGCGGCTCCAAACTGGAACAAACGAGACCCAAAAAAAAAGAAAAAAAAAAAAAAAAAAAAAGAAGAAGGACATATTTCATCCTCCTCTTTTGTGGCTTTTATTTTCTTTTGTATTCACTTTGGGAATAACATTCTTTCCATTGGGAAGAGTCTGATTTTCCATTAAATACAAAGCAGCTGCCATTTTGGAAACAAAAAGCTGATTAAATACAGATTCTTTTTTTATTTTTTCCCTCACTTATGAAGAGCAAGAACCACGTTTGTTTCTGCTGATTTATCGGGGCAAAGCTGCCAATTACGGCAGCAGGAAAACTTAAAGACAAGGTCTTGAATCGCTCCATCTTCCCGAAATAATTTTGTAATTATAATTTGATGTTGGAGAAAAGAGGAGAGCTCCAGAAGTTTGGAGTGCTTGTCCTCCCTCTGGGACAGCCACCCCGGGGGTTCCTCACCCTCTGCACACACAGGGACGCTCCAGATTCCCCATTTACGCACATCCCTGCCTGGTGGGATGCTGGGGGAAGGCTCAGCACGTTGGGGTGACGCGCAGTGCCTGGAGGAGACACAACCACTGCCCCACTGCGGGCCCAGATGTTGAACAGACTGGAAAAAAGGATGAGCTCCAAGGAAAAATCCCAACCCACCCACTCCATTGCTACTCCATGAGCCAGCAAAGCTCAATCCAAGCGATTTTTCCAAGCAGACCCGAGTGACCAACAGAAGCAGAGTCCAAACCATCAGCTCATTTTGTCTTTTCCCAAAAACTAAATCATATCTCCAATTTCCATTTCAAAACTGAGGTGTTCTAGCTAAAAACCGGGGAGAAGATGGATGAAACAGGGAGATGGGGAAAGCTGTAGGAATTAGGTTTTTAATTAACCCATCAGGTTCTCCTGATTTATTAACCTTCATGAAACCCAACAAAAACCTCCAGAGGATCACGAGAATTCCATAAGGATCTGCACTTTGAAACGCTTTTCCCACTCCTGCTATCCCATCTACCCAAGGCTGCAAGATTCAGGGAAAACATTTGTGGAAAGGGACCCTGTGATGGTCACAAAATCATCTTCACTCACACTGGTGGCATCAACCAGGTGGCTCCTGGCTCCAAAGAACGATCCCGAGCACCTGACTTTTCCATGCACCCTCAACTCAAGTCCCCACTGCACAGGGACCCCAAAAGATGCTGCATTTGGAGGTTTGGGCTGCTCCCATGGACAGGATAAGGAAGGTGTGGAGAGCTTTGGAAGCTGTTCATGGATGTCCCTTTGCACATTCCCAACTTAAGAGCCTTGGAAGAGCAGTGGATGAAACAAGAGGAAAGCCAGAAATTGCAAATCCCATGATTTCCACTAAATTTCCTAAAGGGTAAAACAATCCCAACCCAAACTTTATCTCTTGGCAGGATTTTTGGAAGGTCCAGGCTGAGGCTCTGGAGCAGGAAGGAGGAGGCACGTTTGGATTCCGTGTGCCAGGGCTGGAATTTCAGCTGCCAAATTCCCTGTGCCATGCGTTCTTTATGGATGGAGGTGCAGGCAAGAGAAAGCATCCGACAGCTTCACCAATCCCAGCCAGCAGAACAAAATTCCATGCCAGCCATGCCAAGGTGACTCCCCAGAGGGAATGATACCTATGGAAGCAGGCCCTGCTTTAAAGGATTTATGGGATTGGGCGTTTTGGCTTCCATTAATTTTCTAGCTGCTGAAAGCAGACAAGGAAACCATGGAATTCTAGATAAACTGGCTTAGCCAGACTCGAGTTTACAGAGCCGCTGGGTTAATCAGGGGTCAGCCTGCCCCATCCACAAAATCTATGGGATTTGGACACTCTGCTCCTTGTTTAAAGCACCACCAGTTCTTGTTTTGACCCCTCCATCCTGGCAAATATTTGGGATTTTGGGGACACTTGGGAGAGCCAGAAAAGGGCTGCTCTAGCCACCAGCCCATCTTCTCCCCCTCAAGTCATCCGTGTTATAAGGGAATTTGGCCCAACATTCAGGTCAAGCAATCCCCTGAAAAACTTGGATCACCTATGGAGGGGAAAGCCCCTCAGCCCCTGACTTGGAGGATCCTGGATGCTGCTAATGCCCTGTCCGTGCCTGCATCCCACTTTTTCCACCTTTTAAACTTCCAGGATTAGCCACAACAACTTCTCACTGCACCAATTAAACTCTGCTAAAATTCCTCCTTTGTCCTGCTACTTTGTGCAATCCCATTTTTATTTCTCCACCTCTCTCAGACAGACACAGACTCTTTCTATGATTTATTCCCACCAATTAATCCCAACTACGTGGAGAACAGAAAATTAGGAGGGATAAAAGGAAAACCGGGATCTGGTGCCGTTAAGAACAAACCCGACTAAGAGCAGGCTGGCAAAGCCCCTCCATATAAAGGGATTACTCCATCCCTGACCCTTTCCAGGGGACCTCCAGGTATTATTTTCCATTGATTTACCTTAATGAAAGTAATGCCCCCCTCTCCATAGGAAGCTGACTCCAGAGCTGTCTAGGCACTGGATCCAATTAAAGGAATAAATACATCTGGCTTCTAAACGGCTCCAAGTCTGAAAAAGCCAGAGGCAAAAGGGCTTTTTGCATCTCTCCCTCTTGGGCTACGCCCTGAGGACACCACGGAGGATGGTTGACATCCAACACCGCTCCTGGAAACCCCTGGCTGCAGGGAATGCCTGGAGCATCCCGGCTGCTCCGCAGCTCTGACGCGGCTTTGATGGGAGCCGGCCTGGGATTGCTTTAACGAGGCTCCGTCTCTCCAGGAGCTGGCGTTGATTTGAGGCCTCGGTGTTGACTTAGAAACCCCCCAGGTGCCTGGAGCCTGCAAATACTCCAGGTTTAGCAAGGCTCAGTTTCCAGGGAAAGGGGCACAAGCATCCCGCTGGAGCAGGGAATATCAGTCGGCATTCCCATGAAAAGCAGGGAATAAAGGCTGGAAAGCAGAAGCAGGGTCCAGGCTCTGAATGTGACAACCCCAGAGAATTCCCAGGCAGGCTTTGCTCCCACGGGCCTGGGTTTGCAGCCGTGGGAGTAGAGGAAACAAGGTGGCTGCAGAGCACTTTGTTTGCCGTCTATCCCTGGAGGTGCCGCGGGTTTTCCTCCCGCACATGGAACAAGCAGAGATGACAACGATCACAGGGGGTTGCTGAACCAGAAGGAAGGTCTGAAAGGTCTCCTCAGTTTTTTTTTTTGGTGCCAATTGGCCAATTGGCACAAGTCAAGATCCCATATTATTTTCTGGAGAAAAACATGGAATCAAGGAATGGTTTGGGTTGGAATGGACCTTAAAGATGATCCAGTTCCAGCCCCTGCCATGGGCAGGGACACCTCCCACTATCCCAGGTGGCTCCAAGCTCCATCTGGCCCGGGACACTTCCACTCCAGTCTGAGGGAAGACTTAGTGGTCCCATCCCTCAAACCAGGAGGAACTTCCAGCGGGAATCCCCATGGGGATTTCTCTGAACAAGGAGTGAGGGGGGATTTTACAAACATCTCTTCTCTTTGGAGCAGACTGTGAGGATCCCATAAAGCTTTCCCTAATACCAGGCATTTCCCCTAATTCCCTGCAAATTTAGGTATTCCAGAGCCATAAAAGGAGCCATTTCAATGCTCTAAAACCAACATTTTAGTGACTCATTGGGAAGGAAATCCTTCCCATCAGTCTCTGATTTATCCCAGAATTATTTATCCTACTGATTTGAATTTTTCATCTGTCTTTTCCTTTCCTTTTGGCTCACACAAAGGACCTTTTCTGGTTCAACTCCCCCCCAAGCCTGGAGGTGGGAGCAGAGCAGAACTGAGGCACAGGACACAGCGTCCGGTACTCACCGACATGGTAGAGTGGACATCTACCTCCCCCTACAGAGGACAACACAGGAGGTCAAGGTCAAAGGCAGAACAGAGCAAAGCAACAGGACAAAGGCAGAAAGGACCCCAAAGGTCATCAGAGGTGCCCACAACCCCCCCGATGCTCCAATAAATCAGCAGAGGATTGGAAAAGCAAAATAGGGGCTCCTGGAAGCTTCTTGGAGGAGGAGGTGAAGGACAATGAAGTACCACAAGAGCAGTTTTGATGTCATTAAGTGTCACAGAATCCTGGAACGGGTTGGGTTGGAAGGGACCTTAAAGAACATCTTGATCCAAGCCCCTGCCATGGCAGGGACACCTCCCACCATCTCAGGCTGCTCCAAGCCCCAGTGTCCAACCTGGCCTTGGGCAGCCCCAGCTGCTCTGGGAATTCCAGCCCAGCCCCTCACAGACAGCAATTCCTGCCCAAGGTCCCATCCATCCCTGCCCTCTGGCAGTGGGAAGCCATTCCCTGTGTCCTGTCCCTCCAGCCCTTGTCCCCAGTCCCTCTGCAGCTCTCCTGTCTGCTCTCCAAGTCACCATCCCTGTTCCTCAGCAATCCCACCTGCAAGAGGGGATGGATGTCAAACCCTGGGAGTGACAGATGGGATCAGCTCCAACAGGGCTTGCTCAGCTCTTCCATGGGCCAGGGGAGTTATCTGAGCACAGACTGGACTTGTGCAAACCCAGAGGTGGCTCTGGTGCTCCTGAGATGTTTTCCTGATGGTTATTTTCCACTTGGGTTCCTCCCAGCGCGGCCGAGGCTGTGGTTGGTGCAAAGTTCACGGCATTTCACTTCCATGCACAGGGCCTTGGCTTATAAATATTCCAGAGGGATTTGACTTTTCAAATAAAAACACAGGCAATCGTTCTCTTTGGAAAGAAAATAAACACTTGCAAAGCTCTTTCTACCAGAGCAAGAGCTGCCGGGGCTGTTCGTTTGCGAGGGGGAAGAGATGCCAAGAGAAGGCAAAAAGCGTCGCGGCTCCAGCTGAAATCTGTGCCTGCCATCTGGCAAAAATAAGCAGAAAAGGGGAAAAAAAAATACNCCCCCAAGAAAACATCCTTGCTTTGTTAACCTGACAGTTCAGGGGAGGTGTTGACACAACCCTCCATCTCTGAGGAGCTTAATGTCAACAAATCAGTGTGTTTGGAGTAGCCCTGTCAATGCCATTTACATTAACTTGTCCAACAAGAAATAAAAACAACAATCAGCCATCAAAGACAAAAGGCTTTTTCAGCCATTCTTTGCAAAGTCTTAGGCTGGAAATGTTCATTTTTGGAGGCTGTGGCCCTTTGCTTGCTGAAAACCAGAAACCACCTTTTTTTTTTCATTACTTTTTTTCAGGCCTAAAATACTTTTTGTACTAATTTTTTTTTTCCTTTAAAAAAAGAGGTTTTTCTTTTAAAGGAGACCCGAGCATCCCATATTAATGAGCCCCACAGCAGCAGCAGGAACCGACTCTCCCTGGTTAACGCAGGAAGAGGGCGGCCTTGGGAGCCAAATGTTAATTATGCTTTGATTCCCATCAGCGTTTTATTTGCTCCGAGACATTTTTGGGCACTTAGTGGAGCATTTTGGAATTGTGGCTCTAAACCACCATGACCATTTCATGCAGCACTGGCATGCACCAAAACCCTGGGAAGTCCTCCATGAACTTTTCCTGCCCCCCAGCACATGCTGTCCCCACGGCACTGGTGAGGGCTCAGCGTCCCCCAGAAAGCTGCAACGTGCAAATAAATTCCAGGAATTCCCAAAATCAAGTGGTTTTCATCATCTCCCACATGCCTAATCCAAAGGAAAAATTCGGAATTGCAATTCCTGCTTGAGCTCTAGAGAAAATGGAGACTCCTTAAGCCAAGCCACCAGCCAAGGTTTTTGGGCTGGATTATTTTTNCGGAAAAAAAATTCCCCTCTGCAGAGGGTTCACACTGAAGTGCTCGACGGCAGAGGTTGGATTTGTTGGATTGCTGAAAGATTGCTTCCCCTTCCCGGGTCAGCCTCACCTCTTGACCTGCCCTGATTCCCTTCCAAAGGAGGTTATCGAGATACAAGACTAACAGAGGATTAAAGGAAACTGAAAATAAAAACAAAACACCCCCCCCTTCCCCCAGCCCCGCNGGTTTTTCTTTTAAAGGAGACCCGAGCATCCCATATTAATGAGCCCCACAGCAGCAGCAGGAACCGACTCTCCCTGGTTAACGCAGGAAGAGGGCGGCCTTGGGAGCCAAATGTTAATTATGCTTTGATTCCCATCAGCGTTTTATTTGCTCCGAGACATTTTTGGGCACTTAGTGGAGCATTTTGGAATTGTGGCTCTAAACCACCATGACCATTTCATGCAGCACTGGCATGCACCAAAACCCCGGGAAGTCCTCCATGAACTTTTCCTGCCCCCCAGCACATGCTGTCCCCACGGCACTGGTGAGGGCTCAGCGTCCCCCAGAAAGCTGCAACGTGCAAATAAATTCCAGGAATTCCCAAAATCAAGTGGTTTTCATCATCTCCCACATGCCTAATCCAAAGGAAAAATTCGGAATTGCAATTCCTGCTTGAGCTCTAGAGAAAATGGAGACTCCTTAAGCCAAGCCACCAGCCAAGGTTTTTGGGCTGGATTATTTTTGCTGGGTGTCCAGAGAAATGGTGGAGGCCTCATCCCTGGAAAAATCCAAGGCCAAGGCTCTGGACAATTTGATCCAGCTGAAGATGTCCCCCAGAAAAGTGCAATATGCAAATAAATTCCAAGAATTCCCAAAATCAAGTGGTTTTCATAATTTCCCACAAAGCCTACTCTAAAGGAAAAATGAGGGACTGAAACTCCTGCTTGAGGCCTAGAAAAAAGGGGAGACTTTGGGCCACTCCACGTGCCAGGATTTTGGGCTAGGTTGTTTTTGCTGGGTGCCCACAGAGGTGGTGGAGGCCTCACCCCTGGAAAAATCCAAGGCCAAGGCTCTGGACGACCGGATCCAGTTGAAGATGTCCCTGCTTTGTTGTGGGGACTTGGAGCAGGTGACCTTTAAGGAGCCCTTCCAACCCAAACTATTCAATACAATCGTTCTGGAATTCCCAAGAAACATGGGAAAAATGCAGCCTAAAGAGGGAAACACAAACTCTTAATCCCAAAGCCTGGCTCAGATTCCTTTCAGCTCCTCTTCACCCCCTCTCCAGTGTTGAGTCGCAAGGATCTTCCAAGGCCACTTGAGCTGCCCCGGGGCCAGCTGGAGCTGTGACCCCAGAGAAGTTTTCCTGCAGCTCTGTGGGGACAATGGGATTACTCAGCCCTGTCACGGTGCATTTGCAGCCTCGGGACTTTGGGCTCTGCTCTTTTCCATGATGGGGCTTTTTGGAGGTGTAATTTTAGCCCAGGAACTCTGACAAGCCCGGGCTGAGGTTCCCTGATGGGCAGGTGGAGGTGTCATTCCAGCTGGGACAAAGGGCAGGGGAGCAGCTCCTGCCACCGCCTCCTCTCCTGGCAGGGACACGCTCCCAACCAAACTGCACCTTCCAACACCAGGGGAACCTGTCCAAAATCCCATAAATTCAACAGGAATCAGCTCTGGAAGACGAAGGCATTTCCAAACCAGACAGGAGAACGGGAATGGGTGGTGCTGCACATAGAAATGGAGATGCTCCAAGGATGCCTCAGCCCAGGATGGGGCACAGTCCTAGAGCTACTGGCAGTGTGGAAATCTGGGATTTCATAGGACCAGGCTGAAAACTCATCTCACACAGGGCAGCAGCTCCTCTCAGACCCCAAAACGATCGTGCTTTACTTCCAGTCACACCTCTCGTGCTGATGTATTGGGATGGGTTTGGATCAGCAGTGCAGGAACAGCTTCACCTTGTCCCCAGAACCCTGAATATCCTCCTGGAGTTGGAATTCACCCTTTTTGGAGATGTTCCCTCACCCCTCTCACTCTTTCCTTCCCCAACTGATGCTCATCCCACATTTTTGGTGCTTTAACAAACACCTCCATCATTTTCTGCATCGCTTTGGACAACACCTTCACCTCCTGTACTTCAGCAGCAAAGCCCAGGAACTTCAATGTGCTCTCAAATCAGCCACTGGAAAAATCTCCTGAACCCTACAAGGATGAAAATCCTCGACACCAAAGGATCTGGAGGCCTTTGGGATGCAGCCTGATCCTTCCTGGGTTGCTCTCACCCACCATTGTACACGATTTGGGTGAACCAGCAGCAACATAAGGAAAAAACCTCCAATAAATATTAAAAAATCCCAAACCTGCAGGTCCCACAGAGCTTTGGACCAGACCTGCAGCTGCCCAAACCGGGCTGCAGCATGACCCTGAGGTGCCTGCCCTGTCTCACCAGGCTTCGGGGAGGCTCTGGAGATCAGGGGCTGCCCAGCAAATCCAAGCTTCTCCTCAGCTGTGGCTTTTCTGACCCAGTTCTGGAGGACAAAAGGCTGCCTCCATCTGTCCTGGTGCTTTTTAGACTGATTCACGTTCTCCCAGCCTCCAAACCAACCCTGGCTGGCTCCAAAAGGAAACATTAATATTTAAGGAAGATAAATCACTCCTGGCCCACCTCATAAATCACTGTGGGCATCCCTCCCCAGCTCATCTCTGCTGCTTCATGCTCTGCTGCAGAGACCAATCTCCCCATCAGATTCCATTACTGGCTCCTGAGTATTCCCAGTGGGACGGGTGGAAGCCTCCAGGTGCTACACCAGCCCTGTGGAGCCACAGCTCCTTTTTTAAGGAGAAATCCAGCCATTTCCAGCATCTGCCAGCACCAGAAGGCACCTGCCACACTGCCTGGGGACATTTGGGACAAACCTGGCCAGGGAGAGGGATCAAAGTCCCTCCTGCCTCTCTGCTCAGGAGGCAACGCTCCATTTATCAGTTTATTGATCAGTTTGTCCCCTTGATAACAGAGCTGAGAAGGCAACTTCTCCTCAGCACAGGTGCAGGGAAGCCACTTCCAGTTGCCTTTTGGGGGCTTCTCCCCCCCCAGCAAATCAGTCTGAGCTGCCTCCTGCTCCCAGGTCTTCCTGCTGGGATAGGGATGCCCAAAGACACGAGCCAGGCCTGAGGCTGCACAATCTGGGGGTGTGGCACCTCCCAAAACAGCTCTGGAGGGCTGGGACCTCCTTCCAGAGGAGAATCCCAGGGCACAAACAGAGTGAAGGAAGCTGCCACATTAAATCTTCCCTTCCTGTTTATTCCCAAACTCATGAAAGATGCCCAGCGTGGGGACAGCCCCGGGCACCCGGTACCAGCAAATAAATCCCAGCTTTATAATGCAAGAGAGAAAGATCTGAAATTGCCTTTAGAACAGCCACAGAGCTGGGGGGATTTGCTGTTTCCAAATACCTGCTGATCCCAGCTCCTCTCGAGCGTGTATCCACACAGCTCAGAGCAAATCCCATTTAGAGGAGGAAAAAAAGCTGTCGGAGCAACAACGAAGCTCCCCAGTGATTGGATTTTTCCTACCAATGAGACACCACTCAGCCAACTGCAAGAAGAACATCGAGCCCATTTCTGATGGCAACAACAGCATAAACACAAGGGGACTTTGGACAGCAGAAGGAAGAAAGAAACATATGGTGCCTTGCAACGGAGCAACACTGGGATGGGAGGCATCAGGGACTTGACAGACACTTGGAAATGCAGCTGTGGTTTGAGTAACGCACCCATTTTTTTTTGGAAAAAAAATCCTGGATGGCCATTAACTGGAAGTTCAAATCTCTAAAATCTAGGTGGGGAGTGAATTATGATCCTGCTGGTTCATGGTGGGCTGGGACAGAGCCTCAATCCTGTAAAATTAACACTTGCAAACAACTGGGAGGCTCTCACTGGAGCCCAACTTGTGGTGACATGTGAAACACCTTCCTTAATAAACAGAGATTTTTCCTTCATCCTTGGCAGCAGCAGGCCCCGTTCCCACCACACCCCATCAAGTTTGGGTTCCCCCAACGCCCCGCAGCAGAAGGGAGGGAAGGGGCGGCCTGGCTCACCGGGAGGTGGGTGAAGACGGCGAAGGTGCTGCGCAGGAAGCCGATGAGATCCACCAGGTAATCGCTGGCCCTGCTGCCCGGCTCCAGAGCCATCCAGTCGTAGTCTGCCAGCTGCAGGAACTGATCGATCTTCTGGTTGAGGTTGGTGTAGATCTCCTCCTCAGCGGCATGCCGGGCGTCCTGGGAATGAGACCCCACATGGGATGGGGGCTCCACACCACTGAGACCCCACATGGGATGGGGGCTCCACACCACTGAGACCCCACATGGGATGGGGGCTCCACACCACTGAGACCCCACATGGGATGGGGGCTCCACACCACTGAGACCCCACATGGGATGGGGGCTCCACACCACTGAGATCCCACATAGGATGGGGGCTCCACACCACTGAGACCCTACATGGGATGGGGGCTCCACACCACAGAGACCCCACATGGGATGGGGGCTCCACAGAACCAGGACCTGACATGGGATGGGGGCTCTCCCCTCTAACAGGGTGGGAGCTTCACTCCACCTTTAGACTGGGAGGTGACACAACCCCAAAGCTCGAGGAGGCAACCACGAGGCTGCTGCAGTCTCAGGCTGGTGGGACAGGGGCCATCAGGTCATGGTGGGCAAGATCAGGGTGGATTCTGCCTCTGATGTGACCTGGGGACCACAAGGACCAATCCAGAGGAGAGGGAGGAGAGACTGGCTCCGTTGGTGGGAGCCTGGTGGTCACAACAGCAAGGTTGTGGTTCAGTCCCTGGATGGGCCGTTCAGGAGCTGATGATCCTTGTGGGTCCCTCCAGCTCAGAATATTCCATGATTCTGAGATGGGAAAGGAACATCCCAGATGGAAACCCCACCAAACCCAGTGCAGGGCTGGGGTCCAGGAGCCTCCCTGCCAAAACAAGGGCAGGAAACTCAGCTTTAGGCCAGGATGGACTTCCCTGGGGACACAAAAGTGAGTTATCCCAAGGCAAAGCCTCACCAAACCAGCTCCTGCTGTTCCCACCTCTGGATCTCCACAGGACACAGACACCCCACACTAGACCCAACCAGATTCCACATAAAGCATCTGGGGGAACACTCCTGGGGTGGGATTTAAAGGCTGGGAATTCTGGGAGTTTCTGCCAGCCCTGGTTTTTAGGGATAATGCTAAAACGAGTAGAAAAATAGAGCAACATAAATTCTGGAAATCCTTCTCCTGGGTGGAAGAGGAGCCTGGTGTGCACAGCCAGATGTGTTAACACTGCACTCCAACAGCAAAGTGAGAATTTATTTAAATAAGAAATAAATTATCAGGCTTTTGTTTAAAATCTCCTTAATCCTTTAGCTAATTAGGGCTGTAAATTAAGGAGAAAGCCTCCCATGATCTCAACAGGAGCAACGCTCCAAAGGACAAACCCAAAGCGATGGCGCAACCTTCCCAAAATAGGCCAGGATTATCCTTGGGCTCAGTCCAGCTGCCTCCAAGGGCTCCTCCAGCAGATCCCTCCCAGTGCCCACCCCGGCCCCTCCTGGGGTGGGACCCTGGCCCTGCTCACCTTGAACGTGGTGGTCCCGTAGAGCTTGGTCGTGTGGACGGTTTCGGGGAGGACGTTGGTGATGTTGGTGATGAACTCCTCCAGGAACTTGCAAGACTTCTCCAGATGGGTGGTGTTGATGATGATCTGTACGAGCTGGGGAGGGCAAAGCAGGCTTTCAGCCCCGGTGCCGCCAGAGCCAGGGCCATGCCAGGGGAAGGGATGCCAATTCCGTGGAATCCTGGCGTGAAAAGCTGACACTGCAAACACCCCAAGCTTTGCTGCGGGCTCCAGTCCTACTCCTTTAACAACACCTAAATCCAAGATAATTCTGGGCGGGAAGCATTTCCCATGACAGCCACTGATACCACGGAAGGTGATTTTTTTTTTGGAAGGACTTTCCTACATTGAGCCGTCACTCAGGGCTCCTGTCAGCGCCGCTCAAACACAACAGGGGCTCCCCAGAAAACTGCCAGCACCAGTCAGGAGGCTCCTGGCTGCCACTGAACCTGAAATAAGCCAAACTTGAGTGACACTGAGCAGCGTCACACGGGCCATGAACAAAGGAACCACGGGGTTTGACGCTGGGAGGTGTGGGGTGAGCAGATCTCTGCCAGCCCCAGGGCAGCAGAACGCCCTGGGTCGATGTCATTTAATTGCTGGAGCATGGTGGGGCTGTCTGGAGCCACCTCCCGTGCAGGAAGGATTTGGAAACACTCCAAGGAGATTGGATTAACCAGCGATTTCAAAGGCGCGGGTGCAGAAGTTGTGAAGGGACACCACAAAGATCCCAGCACCCAACTGCTGCTGGTGGCATCACAAGGGGGATGGGGACACTTCGGGAGGTTCAGCCTGGACACTGGGAAGGAAAAGAGACAGCAGGAAGGTGGTGCAGAACTGGAATGGGGTGTCCAGAGAAGCTGCGGGATGTCCAGGAGAAATGAAAAGCTGGGTGGGGAAAGCCGTGGCTGACATGATCCAAGGCAGCAATTATTAATTAAACAATTAATAACTCCTTGTTTAATACCAGCACCCAGAGGTCCCACCTATCCTGGGGACCAGGTGTAGCTTTAAAGGGATTAAAAGGGTCAGAAACCAGATTTTGTAGAGAAAAGAAGTATGGACCATGGAAAGAAAACCCCAAATTAGGGTGTGAGCTGCAGCAATGTGCTGAAACCACTCAAACACCACCTGAAAATGAGGATGGCTCCCCAATTCCCTAACATTTCCCACTTGGATCTTCCCTGGTACTTCCTGAAGTCCTCTGACTTTAATTCAGATTTACAACACTCCCCGAAATGAAGAGGGCAAAATCCACAACAAACGGCAAAAAACCCCCTTCACTTTCCCACAATCCGAAGTTCCCCACTTTGTACAACAACGCTGAGCAGGCCCCTTGTTTTCCAAGCAAATATTTCATGGAATGCTCCAAACCAGCACCTCTAAAGGTGCTTGAAGGAGTTCCAAGGAGCCTCCTGCCACCCTGCCCTGGAATCACACAATCCAGGAATGCTGTGGGTGGGAAGGGATCTTAAAACTCATTTATTCCACCAAGGGCAGGGACACCTCCCACTGTCCCAGGCTGCTCCAAGTCCCAGTGTCCAACCTGGCCTTGGACGTTCCCAGGGATCTGGGGGCAGCCCCAGCTGCTCTGGGAATTCCAGCCCAGCCCCTGCCCACCCTCCCAGGCAGGAATTCCTTCCCAAGATGCCAGCCCAAGCTGCCCTTTCCCAGTGGGAAGCCATTCCCTGTGTCCTGTCCCTCCATTCCCAAGGGAAGCCAGGTCCCACCTCTGTGAGTCCAACGTTTTTCCTCTTGATGACATTCTGTAAACAGTTGCTCAGGGTCCGTGTCAGCAGCAGATTTGTGGATTTTCTGATCATGTCATCGACCTCCGTGGAGCTGCAAAGTAAAATTCAAAGAGAAATTTCCAAGGTGCTCCATGGAAAGAAAATCACCGGGAATTCTCCTCATACTCCTACCCAGCTCTCCTCTGCCTCACCCTGAACATCTGTGCAGCCATCACAGGAGCTGACATTTGATATAGAGCAAAATACAACAATTTAGGCCTTTTTATCCATGATTCAGAAGGAAAGTGGATTAACACCTGCAAATCCCACAGTCCTGAGCCTCCCATCCATGAGGGGCTGGTGCAACCCAAGGAAAAACTTCCCACGGCACCAGCACAACCCAACACACAGCCAGATTTGTGTGTTCAGTACAAGGGAAAAGATCTCCAGTGGGTGAAAGCCCCAAATCAAATCCCCAAAAATTCCCCTCTCAGGCCTTTCTGGGCTTTTTATACCCATGTAGAACCACGGAATGGTTTGGGTTGGAGGGGACCTTAAAAGAAAGCTGAAAAAAATGCAGAAGTGAACAAGGTCACAGGGATTGGGGTTAGAGGAAGAATTTCCAGCCCCAAATGATCCCTGGATTTCCACTCACAGGGACTCCTCAGCACAGCACAGCTCCCATCTCCCAGAATGGTTTGGGAAGGAAGAGACCTGGAATCCCACCCCATCCATGGGCAGGGACACCTCCCACTGTCCCAGGTGCTCCCAGCCCCAGTGTCCAGCCTGGCCTTGGACATTCCCAGGGATCCAGGGGCAGCCCCAGCTGCTCTGGGAATTCCAGCCCAGCCCCTGCCCACCCTCCCAGGCAGGAATTCCTTCCCAAGCTGCCAGCCCAAGCTGCCCTTTCCCAGTGGGAAGCCATTCCCTGTGTCCTGTCCCTCCAGCCCTTGGCCCCAGTCCCTCTGCAGCTCTCCTGGAGCCCCTTCAGGCCCTGCAAGGGGCTCTGAGCTCTCCTTGGAGCCTTCCCTTCTCCAGGGCAACATTCCCACCTCTCCCAGCCTGCCTCCAGCATTGGAACATCAAACTGGAAGCTCCTGCCCCCTGTTCCTGCCCTTTCCCAGGTGTCTGGAATGGCAGCACCGCTGGAATTCGGGCATTCGGCCCCGCCAAGGCGCTCACGGTGCCACCTCTCCTTTCTCTGGGAGGTTTTGCCAACCCACCCTGCCAGAGGCTCCTTGGATCTGTGCTTGGCTCTGGATTAGCCCTGACAGCACCAGGAATTGTCTCCCGCAGCGAGAGGCGGGAGAGGGAATTCTCAAGGGAAGGCTGGGAAGTGTCAGTAACTCCGAGGCTCCTGGTAAATCGAGCCCCTGACCTTTGGCTCCTTCTCCTGCTCCACCTGACACAGGGGCCACGTCACAAAGCAGGGATTGACGTGGGAAACGAAAGCCAACCTGAAAGTTATCCCAGGAGAAAGGTGGGGGTGTTAGGATGCTGCAAGTGGGGGGCGGGAATGGGTTAGAAGCGATCTTGGGAAGGAATTCCTGCCTGGGAGGGTGGGCAGGGGCTGGGCTAGAATTCCCAGAGCAGCTGGGGCTGCCCCTGGATCCCTGGCAGTGCCCAAGGCCAGGCTGGACATTGGGGCTTGGAGCAGCCTGGGACAGTGGGAGGTGTCCCTGCACTTTATATCCCAAGTTCCTCCAGGATTGGGGCTTTGTTTGCAGAAGACCCCAACCCAAAGCCAACCCAAGTCCTGGTGGATTAGAGCTGATCCATCCCATCCTTCACCCACGGTTTCCCAGAGATATTCCCTACTTTCCAATGGGAAATTCCACTGGAACAAGTGAGAAGACACTTTGAAAGACAACCTGATGAACTCAACTTGTAAAAAGACAAAAGTGCTGAGGAGATAAAGGATGTTTTCCTGCTCTAACCTAATTAATAGAGCCAATAACAAAAATTCCAAGCCCTACAAACACACCCAGAGCTCCAAACTTTCCTCAAGTGAAATAACTTCCACATAAAGGAGAACCTTCCCATCCAACAAATACAAGGAGCTGCTTTAACAAAATAATTAGCGGGGGGGGGGAGGGAGNTTGTTTAAAAAAAAAAATTAGGGGGGGGGGGGAGGGAGGGAAGAAAAATAAAATAGGAGCTGCACTTTCCACCACGGGCTGTGCTGTGCAGGAAAAGGCTTGAAGGGAACTGTCTGGGATAATGACAGCTCCTGTCCCGGATCCCGTGGCAGCTGCGGTGACCTCCAGGCCCCTGTGACTGACGGGCTGACCCCCGGCACTCCGGGGTGCTCCGTAAATGACAAGGCCAGGAGAAAAAAGAAAGGGAAGAGAAAAGGGAACTTGCTGCCGGCTTTGTAGCCAAGCTTCCTAATAAAACCTAATTCAAGCTGTCAGGGTGAAATGAAGAAAGTGTCAACAGGGGTTTGCAGAGAAATATTCCAAATGTTTGGCTCCGAGAGCCAGAGCGGGGCTCCCCTCCCCCCACTGCTCCGAAAGGGCTGGAAAATCCACTGTGGAAAGGAATTTTAATAACGGGTCCGGGGGGAGCCCCGGGAGGGACCCAAGGGGACACTTCTCCCTGCCCTGCCCAAGCCAATCATCCCCACAGCGGGAAGGGCCCGGAGCTGCGCAGGGAGGGCTGGGGGCAGCAGCACCCGTGTGAAACCAGAGCGAGGTGCCAGCTCTGGAGAGGGACAGGGGTCACAGTGACCCTGGGGATAAGAGCCCAGGGAGCCACCAGAGAGGAGAAGCTGCCACCAGGGCCAGGCTGGGATGGGACGTGGTGGGAGAAAGTCCTGAGCTCCCAAACCAACCAACGAGGGCTGCAGCAGGACCCGCAGGGAAAGGGCCTCTCCAAACAGGCACCCCTGGCACCAAGGAGAGCAGGGAAATCCTGGAGAGCCCGGGGCAGGAACTGGAACAGGGCTGAGGTCCCAGAACTGTCCCAGCTCCACAGCAGCATCAGGGCAAGCATGGGATGGGTTGGGTTGGAATCTTAAAGAGATCTTGATCCCACGGGCAGGGACACCTCCCACTGTCCCAGGTGGATACAGCCTGGCCTTGGGCACTGCCAGGGATGCAGGGGCAGCCCCAGCTGCTCTGGGAATTCCAGCCCAGCCCCTGCCCACCCTCCCAGGCAGGAATTCCTTCCCAAGATGCCAACCCAAGCTGCCCTTTCCCAGTGGGAAGCCATTCCCTGTGTCCTGTCCCTCCAGCCCTTGTCCAAAGACCCCCCTCTGCAGCTCTCCTGGAGCCCCTTCAGGCCCTGCAAGGGGCTCTGAGCTCTCTCTGGAGCCTTCCCTTCTTCAGGGGATCATTCCCAGCTCTCCCAGCCTGCCTCCAGCAGCTCCAGTGTCAGGTCATGGCCAGGACACGAAGAGGAGGTGGAACTCCCCCACCCCAGTCCAGCCTCTTGCTTGCCCAGGTGTCCTGGGGTGATGTTATGAGGTCTTACCTGCCCACCCAGTGCCCAAGGTCGCTGTTCCTTTGGGATGGACCCAGGGCTGGAGCCACGGGCCTGAGGAGGAGTTGAACAGCTCAGCCCAAGGGTTCCAGGGCCTGGGAAGGGCTCCAGAGGGAGCACCAGGAGCACTGTGGTGCCCTTTGGGTTCCTTTGTGTTCCAGCTGGGAAAAGATTCTCTTGGGTTTTTCCCTTGTTCCTTTTCCCCTTCCCCTTCCCTCACTGCCTCCCTTCCCTCCTCACCGGTCCGGGGAGCCCACAGGGTGGCCCCAAGCCCGAGTGTCTGTTCCCTCTGCAGGAATTTGCTGTATTTTGAGGGGTTTTTTATCCTGTTCTACCCTGGTTTGTTGGTGTGTTAACAAACAGTTTGGTTTCTTTTTCCCACTTTCCCTCCTTGTGACTCCTCTGTCTCACTGACAAGGAAAAGGGGAGGAACACTCATTCCAGAGTGTTTCCTCCTGAAGTTTGGTCTCCAAAATGGAGACACCAGGGAAGGGAAGGAGGATGGACTTGTCCTTCATTTTTAAACCTCTCCTGAGCTGCAAACGCTGCTGATGCAAACCCAAAGCACCAACTGGCAGCTCCTGGCAGACCCCGCTGGTTTCCAGCCTCGCACACGTACACACGGGTGAAACAAGCATCAAAGCACCTCGGGATGGAGCAGGGAGAGTAAACACATGGAATATTTTACAGGCTTTAAAAAAAAAACAAAAAACAACACATTATTTGTGTATAAACTCCCTGAAGAAACGAGAAAAACAAAAGCATGAAACCGGCAGCCGAAACTTGTTCATGACCAAAAATCCAACCCTGAGTCCTCCTGACAAGTTCATGGAACCACAGAATTCCCATTCCTTGGGGGACAGTGAGGGGAGGCCTGGGGGGATCTGAGATGTTCCCGCAGGCCCTGGTGACCAGTGGCCATCACAACCTTTCTGCAGACACCTGGCTTCCTTTATTTAGTAAATAATGATGCAGAAACATCTTGGAGGAAACAGCCCCTCACTTCTCACACAACTGGGATTGGCCTGGCAGTGTGGAATTCCCTGGAAGTGTCCAAGATCAGGATGGATGAGGCTTGGAGCATCCCAGGATCGTGGAAGGTGTCCCTGTGATGGGTTGGAGTTAGATGATCCCAAAAGTTCCTTCCAAGCCAAACCACCCTGGGATCTTCCCCTACAGGAGAAGACTTGGCCAGCCAAGATCCCACTGCTCCAAGGCCCCTTCCAGCCTGGACAGGGTCCATCCAAAGGGTGAGGAAGAGAATCCATATTTTAAACCAGTGCAAACAACATCTCCCACCTGAGGTGCAGGTCCTCGGAGAACTTCAGGCAGGCGTAGATGAACTCCTTGATCTGGCTGTAAACCTTGGGCACAAACTCTGAGAAGGGGAACTTCTTCGGGAAGGGTTGCTGCAAAACACAGGAGAGAATTCCAGAGGCAGGGAAGGTATTTCCCTCTTCCCAGTGGTGTGTTCCAGGCAGGCAGAGGAATTCCAGGATTCACCCTGGATTATATGAATGCTTCAGCCAAGAGAAAGAGCAGATAATCACTAATGGCACCTGGAGCCATGTGTGGGATTTGGGGCTGGAAGGAGATTTGCAGCACATCAGGACCCTCATTCCCTCTCCCAGCTCCCTTCCCCTCCCTCGCTGGGAACACCTGGAATTCCTCCCCTGCCATGCACGATGTGTTTTCCTGCTCACCACCCCCAGGTGCTGCCCAACGACCCTGAAACCCAGGAGGAAATGGATTTTCCAGCACCAAATTGCTGCAGCTTCCCCCCCCCAGCACACACCAGGCTGGGAAGGGCAGGGAGCAGCAGCGAGGAGCTGAACCCCAGGACTGAATTTTGGGGCAGGACACAGAAATCTGAACCCTTGACTGGGACCACCAGGGTTGGATTTGGTGGCTGCCAGGTGTGGAGCATGAGGCCAGGCAGGATTTAGGATTTAGGGGACATCTGGACACACTTGGGTTTTCCAAGCACACACTAGTGCAAAGGCAAAGATCCACCACTTTTTTGGGCTCTTTTTCCTCTAAATACGAGACTAAAACCAATAAAGGTGAATCCCAGGGTCCATAAAATGGGAATAAAATGCCAAGGGAAATGGATACTTCTACCTGTGTGCTGCCATGGCTGCTCAGCTGTGACAGAGCACCCCGAGAGTCACACTTCCCTCATCCACACCAGGAGAAATGCATCCCATGGAATGTTCTTTCCCACTGTTTTCCATTCTCTTTTATTCTTTATTTGAGTTGGGAGTGTTGATTTGGGGTTCTCCAGAGCCTTTCATTTGCAGCTCTCAATGCCCACAAAGGGTGCAAGGTTCTCCTGCCCCAGCAGCCAGGCCAGGCCACTTTCCCCTTTCCAAGATTTACCTTTTCAAGTTCAGCATCCTGGAATGGGAACTGTCCAACGATTTTCTTATAAACGTCTTCATTTGACACCGGGATGGGGCTGTAGTTATCTGAGTCCAGGATACTCCTGGGAAAAGAGAAGTTATGGAGACAGCTCTGAGGGGAAAGCTTTGCTGATGGGCCAGGAGATGCCCAGAGGCTGGTGCCAGGTGAAGGTGTGATCCCAAATTCCTGCAGCAGCAGCCAGGGATATCCCAAATCAGCCACAGCTTGGGGCTGGAGCAAGAGTACAGAATCCTGGATTGGTTTGGGTTGGAAGGGACTTCAGGATCATCCCACCCCATCCATGGCAGGGACACCTCCCACTGTCCCAGGTGCTCCAAGGCCCCAGTGTCCAGCCTGGCCTTGGACATTCCCAGGGATCCAGGGGCAGCCCCAGCTGCTCTGGGAATTCCAGCCCAGCCCCTGCCCACCCTCCCAGGCAGGAATTCCTTCCCAAGATGCCAGCCCAAGCTGCCCTTTCCCAGTGGAAAGCCATTCCCTGTGTCCTGTCCCTCCAGCCCTTGGCCCCAGTCCCTCTGCAGCTCTCCTGGAGCCCCTTCAGGCCCTGCAAGGGGCTCTGAGCTCTCCCTGGAGCCTTCCCTTCTCCAGGGGAACATTCCCAGCTCCCCCAGCCTGCCTCCAGAGCACAGGGGCTCCAGCCCTGGAGCAGCTCCAGGGCCTCTTCTGGACTCTCTCCAGCAGCTCCATGGCAGGGGTGGCACTGCTTTAAGCTCCCTTCCCAACCCATTCCATGATTGTCTAATTAATCCCTGAAAAAATTCCACATAGGGACCAAAACTGCTCAGAGAGGGGCATCCCAGGGGTTTCTTTCTGAGCCTCTCACCTGAACACTCCTGCCCACTTCTTCAGCAGGGTCTCGCTGTACTGCTCCTGGATCTCCAGCAGCATGTCAAACAGCTGGTTCACAGGGAAGCCGTAGCCCTGCAGGAGCGGGAGGGAATGGAGCAACCTCAGGGAATGAAGGCACCCACGGACAGCTGGGGCTTATGGTCCGTGTTTTACAGGGGGTAAAGCCTCCTCCAGCACCACCCCTGGTGCAGGTGGAGGGGTTTAGGGTGATTTATGGAGGGAGAAGGACCCAGAGCTCTCAAAGGCCGAGCGAGGTGGCCAAGGCTTGGTCTGTGCACGGACCAAGCCAGGCTGTCCATCGGGTGGTCCACACCCAGAAATGCCAGGAAAGGAGATGGGCCAGCCTGGGCAGCCCCCCTCAGGCACTGAAGCCCCGATGGACAGCCTGGGGAGTGAGGTGAGGACAGGCCCAAGCCCCACGTACCTGGAGCGTGTCGGCGAAGAGCACAATGAGGTTCTTCAGGTCCAACACCAGGCTGGGGTCGGAGCAGTAGGACTGGAGGGGAGGGCAGAGATGAAAACACGGCTTTAGCTGCATGGCACAGCACAGACCCCTGCCCTGAGCCCTGCTGTGTTATCAGGGCACAGATAAGAACTGCCTAGGCCTGGGGAGCAGCCCGGGGAGCAGCAGCTTCATCCCCCAGCCCATGAGCGCCGCACGGGGCAGGGAGGGCTGGTTGATAAGGGTGTCTCTGCTCCCAGTGCTGCTCTCCAGGCTGGAGAAGGCTCTGGGCTGCTCCAGAGGTACCTGAAGTGTGTCTAAGATTGCACAGGAGCTGCTGGGCAGCAAGAGGAGACGGAGCCCGTCAGCACCGGCACGGCAGGACGGGGACAGCGCCTCTCATTTAATATTTACCGTGTTGTGTCTGATGGTAATGAAGCATCTCAGCCCGGCATCCACGGCCCAGGCTGAGGGAAAACACGCTGGATTCCAGCTCCAGCACAAGGATTTATCCTGCCCCAAACCCCCAAAGACACAACTGCGTGTCCCCAGAGCCACCCTGGTCCTCCCCAGGCTTCCTGCGCTCACCAGGAGCAGCCAAAACCTTCCCCGTGCTGAAAAATGTAAAGTTTGAGACAGAGCCTGCCCAAATATAGAATCAGTGATCCCAAGCTGGAAAGAGAGCAGGATTGAAAGAGCACAGATTTAAAGCTCGCTGGAAACTCCAGGAGGAACGACTCCATTAATCAGCAGGAAGGACTGGGAGACACACGTTTTCCATCTCCCTGTCCAAAAAGCAGAGTCAGGAAGAAAGATAATGCCCTGAAGCATCAGCAGTGATTAAAGATGTCCCTGTCTGTGGCGAGGAAGAAAATCCAGGGATAAATTTGTCTGCCTTGGAAGAATTGAAATAGTCTCAGTAAGGTGAGACTCTCCCTCGAATCCCAGTTTGGGATGCAGGGCACTGGTTTATCTGGGAGCGCTCAGAGCAAACGGTGATGGCCACAACGCTGGGAAATCACAGAATGCTTCGTGATCACCCAAAAAGCCTCCCCTGGCAGCCACTCCGTGCATTAATTTTGGCACCACTTGAAACAACCCGCGTGGCAACAAAGCTGGGAGCACCAAAAACCCCGCGCCTGGGCCTGGCTCAGCCTCCTGCTCCCAGCTCAGAGAAAATCCCACTTGAAACAAAAACAAACACAGGTTTACAGCCCAGTGGGGGGTTGGTGTTTATCCCCTCTGGTAGCACAGGAGCTCAAGAGTAAGGAGGCAACTTTCCAGTCACCTGGATGGGGATGGAGAACACCGGAAAGCTTCTGGGGTCCCTCAGCCCAGGGAAGAGCCAAGGAATGGTGTGGGGTGGAAAGGACCTTAAAACCCAGCTGGTTCCACCCCCTTCCACTGGACCAGGATGCTCCAAGCCTGGTGTTCGTGTCCATCTCTTCCCGTATTTTCACCCCCTTCCCAGGATGCTCCTTGCTCTCTCCTGGGGTTCTCTCTCCCCAGATTTGGTTTTTCAGCCCATTTTTCAGTCTGTTCACAGCCATGAAATTTAAGGGATCAAGATGATCGTTAAGGTCCCTCCCAACCCAAACCACGCTGGGACTCTCTGATCCTGTATCAAACAAGGTCATGCTTTGGGGTGCCAAAAAGATGCTTTTCCCCCTGTGTTTGTTGGGATTAATCAACCCCCTCTGCTGGTGCTCCTCAAAAACAATCAATGAAATAATGATGAGAACATAAACCCACTGCTTCATTCTTCCAAGTACTGCGTTTGGTGGGGAAATGCAGTCAACCAGAGGGGGAAAAAAAAGCCAGGGAAAGAGAATCATCCACGTGTCTTTGTGTCGCTCTTTTAAACGGTCATTGGAAAAGAGAGAAAACAAAGAATCCTGGAAAAAAATAAAAAAGGCAGCATTGCAGCATGTCAAGGATAGTCAAGCAACAGCTGAGCTCTGCCAGGCTTTTACTCACAGAGTGAGTCCTCAGGGCCGCGATGGTTTTGGACAGGGCCATCTCCCACAGCTCATCAATATAGGCCCGGTTGACCAGGCCCTGGGTCGTGTGCAGGATGTGATCCTCCACCACAAAAAACCTGAAACCGGCAGAAAATGGCATCAAAACTTCCAACTGGAGAGATCAAAAGGCATCCCCGAGCCCCTCAGGCGGCGGCCGCGCGGCCTCGGGCCCGCTCGGGTCAGAGGGGTCTGTGAAACCCAGGCAGCACCAAACACTTTATTCCCCCATTTTCACCAGCACTGGGTTAGAGGAGTGAGTCAGAACGCTGGCAGTGCCACTCTGTGTGCACACAAAGGCAGAATTCCCCCTCTCCCGAGTGCTCCACCTCATTATTCCCACAAGAACCACGGATTAAACTCTGCTGCAGCCAGCAGCAATCCCATTACAAGTGGGTAAAAAGCTCTAACTGCAGGGAAAACGCTCTGACTGCGGGGAAAAATGCTTTATCTGCAGGGAAAAATGCTCTGACTGCGGGGGAAAATGTTTTAAGGACAGGGGAAAATGTTGTAACTGCAGGGAAAAATGCTGGAACTCCAGGGAAAATCCTCTCTCCCACCCAGCTCCACCAAGTGCTCCCAGCCATTTCCAGACAATCAATTCACTCCAATCTCCAGTTATCAAATGTGCTGCTCCAAAAGAAACTGTTTTTCAGGGAATGAGGGTGACACTGGACATTTTAAACAGCAACACACGAATTCCCAGGTGTGTTTTCCAAGGAAATCCAGCCTGGGAGCAGGGAGCTGCACGAGGGGAGCAGCACATGTGGAATTTGTGGTGGTCATAATTAGGTATTGAAATTATCCTCATTATCAGCTGAAGAAACAAAAAATCCTATCCTATTTTTATGGATTAGCAGCCTTTGGAATTCTGCTCTTGGAGCTCAGTATTGGAAGATTTTTGTCCAATTTGAGCGTGACAAAAAGCAGCTCTGGGGAACAGAGAATCACCTCCTTCTCCAGGAAAATATTTAAAGAATAATTACTCAATATTCCAGAATTATTAAGGCAAGAGTGCCCACTTATGTCATTAGTGGGGCAAGAAGATGCACTCAGGGATCATTTATCCCAAATTCCCAGAAACTCCCAGGCTGCTACAAGAGCTGGCAGGTCCCTCCCCGCTCCCCTCAGTGACACAGCAAAGCGGATAAAATCCACTTCACACCATTTCAAAAGCACAAACCACCGTTTTTTTGGTCCTGTTTTGGCTTCAAGGACCACCAAAAATATCAACATTCCCTCCTCTCCCAGTTTTTTCGGGCTCCTCAGCAACCCAGGGCACGCATTTTTAGCAGGGTCATGTATAAAAGGAACACCTACCCTACAATTTGATTGAAATACTTCCTGTAGCCATCTAAAGTTTCGTGCTGCAACAAAGAGAGAGGGAGCAGAGGTTAAAGCCCAGGTGGCCGAGGGCAAAGGGAGGCTTTAGGGATGAGCCACGGGCAGCAGGACCCCAGGGACACCATTCCAGGCTGGGAAGGACACACTGACCATGTTGGAGGGCGGCTGCAGCACCAGCCGGGCTTGTTTTCTCCTCTGCTTCCTGTAGTAGCTCTCAAAGGTCTCACGGGCACCCTGGAAAACAGGGAAGGGTCGTTCCAGTCAGCAGGATGGGCATGAAAAGGTCACTCGGAACACAAATCATGGAATTGCTGAGGTCAGAAAAGCCCTCTGAGATCATGGAGTCCAACCATCCCCAGCACTGCCAGGGCCACCCCTGCCCATGTCCCCAGTGCCACATCCACAGGGCTCTGAAATCCCTCCAGGGATGGGGACTCCAGCCCTGCCAGGCCTGGACAGCCTTTCCAGGAAGGAATTGTCCCAATGCCCACCCTGCCCCTGCCCTGGCCCAGTCTGAGGCCGTTCCCTCTCCTCCTGTCCCTGTTCCCTGGGAGCAGAGCCCGACCCCCCCTGAGCCCCCTCCTGTCAGGGAGTTGTGCAGAGCCACAAGGTCCCCCCTGAGCCTCCTTTGCTCCAGGCTGAGCCCCTTTCCCAGCTCCCTCAGGAATTCTCCAGCCCCTTCCCAGCTCCCTTCCCTGGACACGCTCCAGCCCCTCAGGGTCTCTCCAGAGCTGCCCCCAGCACTGGAGGTGCCCCAGCAGTGCCAGCACAGCGACAGGCACTGCCCTGGCCCTGCTGCCAGCCCAGGGCTGGCACATTTAATATCCAACCCTATGTTCCTCCAGCACATCTGTGGAACTCTCCTCCAAAATTCCGTTCAAGTATCAGAGGATAAAGTTTTTCTCCAAACCCCAAGTCCAACCCTGACTGCTGAGGTACAGGAATGTTCCATGCCCAGTTCCCAGTGTCACTGGGCAGTCACTGTGTCTGTCTGTGTGGGATACAGAGGGATGTGTCCAGCTGCTTTCTGGACCATAATTTGGACAAATCTCAAATTTATTTATCCATGGGGCAGTGAAACAAGCAGTGATGGTGTCAGCAAAGAGAAAGAGGGGCCAAAGGACACCAAAGACACAAATGGGAGGAATCCAAGGCCAGCCTGGGGTAGCTGAAGTTGTCCCTGCCCATGGCAGGGGTGGCACTGGATGAGCTTTAAGGTCCCTCCAACCAACCCAGCGTGGGATTCTGTGAATTCCAGAGCTGTTTGTATGGGGTGCAGCACTTCATGAGGCCACTCCACAGAGCTGGGAGAAATAAACTCTGGAGCTCCTTTCTCCCAACTTGGCTGTGGCTCTGAGTGTCCACAGGATTTCCATCCCAACAGCTGAACCCCAGGCTCCTTCCCATGGGCATCACCCTCAGGCTGGGCTCTGAACAGCCCCTCTGGTGTGGTTTTTGTACCCAGCCAGGCTCCACCTCAGCATCTCAACCCCTGAGATCCCCAAAATCCAAGGATCTGCAGCGCTCTAACATCTGCCCCCCGCCCCGGGGCCATCAAACCCTGGATGTTTCATCCCTGCCCGTTCCTCCTCCTCCACACCCGCCCTGTTTTCTGTCTGAAATTGGATCACAAACATTTGCAGGGAAGGGACAACGTCTTGCTTTGAACTGTTGGGAGCCAAGGGAGAGAGGGGAAAAAAAAAACCCAACAAAACAAAACACCAAAACTCCATCTCATTTAGAATTCACAAAACAAACAACATGCAGCAACAAATATCACCTGAGCGAGGCACCAGCTGTCAACCTGCTCCTCTCCAGAAAATAAATTAATTAAAAGCCAAACCTGATGGTAATTTAATGATTCTCCAGCTGTTGTGGCATTATACAACCAGGCTGCCTTGGGATGCCCTCAGCTGCCGAGGGCTTGTGAGGAGCCACAGCCTGACTTGCTCCTTGTTTTTCCCCAGCGCAGCTCCAGGCTCCGGCAGGAATCGGCACCCTGGGGATGAGCCCTGAGCTCTCCCACCTAAACCTGCCCTTCCCAGAGGGGCTAAAATCCATCCCCAAAACCTTAAGGTCTAAAATCTATCCCAAAACCTTTTCAGGAGCTATAATCCATACCCAAACCCTTCTCAGGGGCTAAAAGCTATCCCAAAACCTTATCACGGTCTAAAATCCATCACCAAACCCTTCTCAGGGGCTAAAATCTATCCCAAAACCTTATCAAGTTCTAAAATACATCCCCAAAACCTTCTTGGGCCTAAAATCCTTCCCCAAAACCTTTTAGGGGCTAAAATCCATCCCCAAAGCTTTCTCAGGAGCTAAAATCCATCCCCAAAACCTTCTTGGGCCTAAAATCCATCCCCCAAACCTTCTCAATGTCTAAAATCCACCCCCAAAACCTCCTTGCAGCCGTGCACATGCACTGCTTAGGAATGTGGAGATTCAGAGAGTGGATTTTGTCCTCCAATTGTTCTTTTATCCTGGCTGAGATCAGCAGGGCTCAGGGGGAGCAGCTCCTGATCCATGCCAGGCCCATCCAGCCACCCTGGCACACCTGGATCATAAATCCCAGCTTTTCCCCATAATCTGGTTTAGGATCAACTTGAACTGACGAGAAATTTGGCATCTTATGAGAAATTTTAGAAACAGAAACTGTGAACCAACATCTTCCTCTCTTGGGTCTTGCCAACGCTCCCAAAAGCTGTTTCCCTCAGGGAAGGGAAGGAGCCCGAGGCAGAGATCAGGACAGCCTTTCCAGGAAGGAATTGTGACACCCAGGTGACACCCAGGACGAGGAGGATTATCACAGGTTTATCAAGGCAAGAGATAAAGTAGGTGCTACTGATACAGGAGGTGATGGAACGATAAATTCCGAGCAGGGAGCTCTGATCTCCCCCTGAGCCTCTCTCCAAGGCCTGAAGTCAGTGATCCTCAAGATCCTGGTGTTGGCCATCTCCTCTCCACCATGGGAAAACCAAGGGAAAAGGGACTGTCCCACCACTGAGGGGACCAAACTAAAGGGATTTATGAAATTCTGCTGGGCCTCAGCTCTCCAAACCCCCACGAGAAGCACAAACCCCCCCCGATCATCTCATCAACCCATCCCTGGTGGCATCACTGACACCTTGGAGTGAAGCCACTCATTAAGCCAGAGGGAATTAATTAAATAACTGAATTCTTGGGGCCAATTTAAAAGTGAAGGGCTTTTTTAAACCATTTCTTTAATAAATGAACATGTGGCACCATCAAAGGCAGGAGCACAGCGAGGTCGAGCCACCACCACCAGCACCATGGTTGGACACTCACAGCAGACACCTCGTTTGGTTACACACAACCTCACCTGGAAATTAACGAGTAATTAATTCATCACTGAACTTGCAGGAGCTGTGATTTCCCCAATACTTTGTGGTGGCCTCGAGGACTTATTGGAATCTCCAAGAGCAGCTCATCAGGATGCCTCAAACCAATCTTAAGAGCAGATTTTGAAGGTTTCTGCTGAGACTGCACCAAGTCCAGGCAGAGCTGGGATCATTCCCTCATTGTCCAGCTGAGCTCCAGGACGCTGCCTGCTCATCCCACCCACCCCACCACACTCTCCCTCAGGAAAGGAAGGACCAGAAGCCATCCCACACCTGGCTGCACTTCCAGCACTTCCAGTGTCCCACCACAGCCTTGTCCTCCCCAGTTCCACAGAATTCCAGACTGGTTTGGGTGGGAAAGGACCTGAAGATCACCTCATCCCACCTCATCCTTGGGCAGGGACACCTCCCACTGTCCCAGGCTGCCTCCAGAGCACAGGGGCTCCAGCCCTGGAGCAGCTCCGGGGCCTCCTCTGGACTCTCTCCAGCAGCTCCCCACCATTCCTAGGCTGAGCCTTCCTCACAGCTCCTCAGGAGCACCCCAGGATGGGGGAGCTCCCTGGGGGTCAGGGAAGAGGGACACACGGGAACCACAGTTTCCAACTCCATCACTCAGCTCCTTCACCGCAAGGACAAACCCCAAGCCTGGTTTCCATCCCTGTTTCACCAACAGCTTTGAGGAAGGTGAACCACCCGGACCAACTTCAGCACCATCTCTGGAAGGTCAAATTACTCTGGAATGACTTCCAGAGGAAAAATATGTTTTCCACAGACAGAGGAAGCAGAAGGGATCTGAGATGGGCTGGAGATGCCACAGGAAGGCCTCACCATAACCTGACTCCCCATCCTTGGCTGGATTCTCCCCAGCCTCGGAAGGTTTTGGATGCCACCTCCTCATTCCAGCCCAACAAACCTCGAACTGCAGCAGAAGGGAAGGAACAGCAAAGACCTTTGAAACCATTCCACCCCCCCCCAAAAAAAATCAGAGAATCCTATTCACATTTTAGCAGTTTCCCAAAAATTTATGGCCCAGGGACCTGCCAGCGTGACCAAAACCATCCCCTCCCATGGCAGTGCTCCCTGGGTTTTCCTTCCTGAGCCGTTTCTGGCTGCCCCAGGGATCAGGGACTCTCTCACGAGAGGTGACTCCAACAAAACCTTCTCCTCCCCAAAGCTCCTCTCTTGACCCTGCTCCCATTTTTCATCCTCCCAGTTCCATCCCTTTCTCTGAAGTGCATTCCTCCCTCACTTCCCCAGATATCCTCATTGCTCCCACATTACATTCTCCTCAAAACAGAAAATATTTCTTCCTCCTTGTGGCAGTTCGAGCTCAGACCACCCAGTTTCCCACATTTGATCCATTTAGGACTATTCAGCTGCTCAGGTCTCCAGATGATCAATTACTCCTCTGAACCCCATGTCTGAATCCTGTCTTCCTCTGGACAAAAAACCGAAAAAAAGCAAAAAACCAAACGAACACATCAACCACACCAAAAAGCTACCAGAGCCAACCACGAGATCCTGAGTTTTCCAGGCTACCCAGCTGAAACTCCAGGTAGGATTTGTGCTTTAGGGCTGCTCTTTTCTCACAGTCCAAGTGAGAGAACAAGAGGAAACGGCCTCTTGGGAAGGTTTAAGTTGGATATCAGGGAAAATTCCTCCTGGTCAAGCATTGGAACTGCCCAGGGAGGTCTGGAGTCCCCATCCCTGGAGGGACTAAACAGCCCTGTGGATGTGGCACTTGGGGACACGGTCGGTGGTGGCATTGGAACAGCTGGACCCGATCCTAGAGGGCTTTTCCAACCTCAGTGATTCCATGGAATCCAGCGCTGGTGCTGGGCAGAGAAGCAGCTCCTTTTCCATTCATCCCCTCGGTTTCAATTCCAGTTTCACCCAGCTCTCAACCCCTCTGAGGGAGCAGAGGAATCCAAAGCTGCGCTCCCAAAGTACCCATTCCTTGTAATCACCGGTCCAGGAAAAACCCTCAATAACGCCTCATATTTGTAAAATTACCGGGCAGAACTTTCCTGCTCAAATTAGCCCTGGAGTTCACAGAGTTGGCAGGGAGAGGGGGATAATTACGAGCGGGGATGAACACCACAGAAGGGAAAACAGAGGATAATCACAAGAAAGCAAAAACAGCAGCTGAACAAACCCAAAAATGTTTCGGGATTCGGGAGCAGTGCAGAGCTGAGAGCCAACCAAGCTGGGATTACACCAGGAAAAATGTGCTCCTGGTTTTATTCTCCAGGAATCATCAAAATGACCAGGGAAATGGGCTTTGGGAATTCGAATGACAATGGTTTGGAGCACAACTCTCCTCAGCTGGCAGCAGGAATGCACCTTGTGCACTTCATGTATTTCCCACCTGGATAAGGCAGGGTATCCCAAACCCTTCCCATCTGGAACACCAGTAATCATTCCCTAAAAACCAGTGAATCTCCTGAGCTCTTCCATTAAAATTCCATCACAGAGACAGCAAGGAAGGGGGTGTGCTACGAGATCTGCTGAGAAGGTTCCTCCTTGGAAAAGCCAGGTCGTGCAAATTTACTGTGGATCTATTCACACTGGGGAAATAAATCCACAGAATCCATGGGAACAGCCCAAATTCACCAGAGCAGCCCAATTTTACATCCACTGGAGAAGGTTTTTGTACCCCCTGACTCACAGGGCAGCAAAGTCCCATCACTGCAGCTCCAGTTTAAATAATCAGGGATGAATTCAGCTTTAATTCCAGGTTTGGAGAATCCTAAACCCAGAACCCACCTGGATTTATTCACAGAACAGCACTAAAATCACAGAATTACGGACTGGTTTGGGTTGGGAGGGACCTTAAATCCCACCCAGTGTCACCTCTGCCAGGGCAGGGACACCTCCCACTGTCCCAGGGTGCTCCAAGGCCCAATGTCCAGCCTGGCCTGGGACTACCAGTAAAGCTTTCCCCAAGGCCCGCAAGGGATTGAGGAACAGGAATTCTGGGACCTGCTCCCTCCACATCTTCCCCAAAGACCTGCAGGAGCACTGGACAAGGCCTCTCCACTTTGGGGATGTCCCCAAATTGGGTGAAAACTCAACAGATTCAAGGCAGGGCCAACACATGGAGAGGTCTGGGAAGGCTGGAGGAGCAGCCCAGCGTGGTGGAATCCAAAAGGACAAATTCCAAACACCCCTCGTGGAACAGGAGAAACCCTGAACTCCTCGCAGTGACACAAACTGGGACCACTGGTTTGGGAGTCCCTCTGTGGATAAAGATGGGAATTTTGGGTGGACGGGAAGGGTTCCCACAAGGAGAAGAATCAATATCCCTGAGATTGGCTCAGGTGGTCAGAGCAGGGTTTGATTGCTGGATGATTCCCTTTAGAGTTGGACTCCATGACCCCTGTGGGTTCCTCCCAGCTCAGAATATCCCATGATTCCATGAAACAGCACAAAAAATTCTCAAAGGTGGACCCAAATCTCCATCGTTGCAGCCCTTCCAGGCCTGAGCAGACAAAGCCCTGAGAAACCCGGTCTGACCTCCCAGCTCCAAGCAGGAGGTTGGACTGGAGCCCTCCTGAGGTCCATTCCCAGCCAGGTGGCCCCATCCCAGGAGAACATCCTTTACACCCCAGCTGCACAGAGCTTCCAGAGCCTCTGAGTACCCCACACTCATCCCCCAGCCTGGGCTCCAGGTGCCCTGATCACCAACCCTCTGCCATGATCTGGGAAAAGGAAAGGCCAGATTTGGGGCCAGAATCCAATTTCTAAGGGGTTTTAGTCACACTTTAGGCAATTCCAGTCTCTTTCCAACAAAAATCAGGATTTCCTTCCCCCCACGCCGTGGGCAGAGCCCTGGGCTGTGCCACCCTCACCTGCCTGAGACAGCCCCAGCTCACAGCTTCATTTTAATTTGCCTGCAAGTGCCAAACAACTCTTGGCATTGTATCCACCCCAAATCCACTCCATTCCACTGGATCCCACCTCTACACCCCTCTCACAATCCTGGAATTTCATGGAAATACCCCAAACCCAACCCCGACTGCTCAACAGCCCAGAGCAGTAGCTTGGATGGGACAAATCTTCTCGAAAGCAGCACAGAAGCTTTAAAACCTTAAAAATCACCATTTCTTTTTCCCCCAAATCAGCTGCAACAGGCAGGTTTTTTAGGGAGAGATGATTGTCCAGCATTTCAACAAACACCAGGAGCTTCCCACCAGTGAGGAAGGAGCAGCCAAGAAAAGCAGCTCAGAAAATAATCCCACCATGCCCTGGAGATCTGTGCAGATAAGAGAGCCCTGGTAGCCACTAATGAGGCACAAAGAGTCCGACTCGTGAGCAGATGCTCCACTCGGAAAACGTAAATATTCCCAACAAATCTCAGGGAGCGCATGGATGCTTGCAGGTGCTCGGTGGGAAAGCTTTGCCGAGCTGGGATCAAACGGGAGGCTCGTGTTTGTTGACTGCAAACACCCCCTCGATACCGAAAACAAGGAGATGAAGTGGAGCAGCAATCGCGTGGGGGGAAGAGAGAGTGGCTGGAAGAGGCCTCTCCTCCCCTGGCCCGGCCCAGGCGGGCAGGGTTTGGGCTCTCTCCACCCAGCCCTGACCCTGACCTGTGTCCTGGATAAAGGAACAGCCACCCATTCCTTCTGCAGGGATGAAATCCCAAATTTCACAGGGAATTTCACCTTTCAGGTGCTCCAGGGCTTGTATCCAGCACAGGGCATGGTTCCCTCCTGATTTAACGGGCCCGGAGTGCACTGACAAAGAAATTAATGGAGACCTGGGGAAGAGGAAGGAGGCCAAGAAGCACAAGCAAAGGTGATCCTAAAGGAAAGGAATCTGCAGGAGAGGTTGTGGAGTCCCCATCCTGCAAAGTCCCCAAGGCCAGGCTGGACAGTGGGGCCTGGAGCAGCTTGGGATGGTGGGAGGCATCCCTGCCCATGACAGGGGTGGGAATGGGATGGGGTTTAAGGTCCCTTTTAAGCCGAATCATTCCATGATTCCATGAAATGACCCCTAACCAAGAACCAGGCAGGGCCTCAGAAACCCCGCCTGGAAAGCTCCATGGAAGATCCAGCTCTCCCTTCCCTCTCTCCCCTCCTTGGCTTGGCAAATCAAATTAAAGCAAACTTTGAAAGCAACAAAAATTTACAAAGCAAAAGCAAGGGGAAAAAAAAAAAGGTTTGAAATCTGGGTCCAGTGAATCCAACGACCTCCCCAGCTCCACGGAGTCCGAGCTCCCAGCCAGGCCTGCTCAGGACAACAGGGAGCACACGGACAGCAAGGAACATGTGGACAAGGAACACATGGCAATCAAAACATCAGGGAACTGTTTCAAACCCCATTCTCTCCAGGGGAACTGTTTCAAACCCCATTCTCTCCAGGGGAAGGTGCTGGAGGCTTTGCCTCAGCTCTGGTGCAGAAGCCACCGCTCGTCCCAGGCTACTGGCACAGCTTCTTCCCACCGGCTATGGAAGAGTTAACCATGAGGAAAAGAGGTGAGATTCCCCCTTTTCCCCCTTCCTCCGAGGCAGACACCCAACCCCTCCTCTCTGCTCCTTCCTCCCAGCAAAGCAGGCCATTACCCCGGCCCAGAGCCGCAGCCCCATTGTTCCCAGCCCTGGATATGGGAAGCAATATCCATTTTCCATTTAGACCAGGGCAAAGCCTTTAATTTCAGCCTCCTGCCTGCAGCTGGAGTTCCCTTTTAACTGCTGGGCCACAGGAGTGAAGACAGTTTTATATGGAGGGAAACGCTGCAAAGGCCACTTTAATATGGGCACATGTGGGAAGGGGGGAGCTGCTCCGAGGGCCCAGTAATGAGGGGCAGCGGGATATTGCACTTCCCATCTGGCTGCTCTGCACAGCAGGGAAAAGGCTCTCCTGGCTTTTTAAGGACAGGCCCCACTGCAGTAAAACAAAACACACCAAAATAAATAAATAAATAAATAAAATAAAATTAAAATAACAAATAAAGCGTGAGGAGGAGATGCCCTCTAATGTTCGAGCCCGGCAGCGCATCCATGGAACCAGGGAAAAATTGGGAGAGTGGGGCAGGGATGAGGGAAAGAACGGGGCTTTGGGGTATCCCAGAGGTTTGGGATCGCCCCACAGCTGGGACAGGTCACCCACACGCTGAGGGGTGCCAGGGTTCAGCTCCTGGGCGATGGCCACCCATGCTGGTGTCGGTGGGGCACCAGAGCATGGCCCTGGAGTAACCTGGGAAGGCCCTTCCCATCCCATCCCATCCCATCCCGTCCCGTCCCGTCCCGTCCCGTCCCGTCCCATCCCATCCCAGCTGCTGCCTCCACAGCTCCCAACAAATCTGCCAGGAACAGATCAGGGAGCATCATTGGAAGAGGGAGAACAGCCCAATTAAGGAGCCTGGCTTTGGGAATCCAGCCTTAATCCATGGAACACCTTCCCAAAGGCCTCTTGGAGCATCCAGGTCCTGCCAGAGCCTCCCCAGCTCCATCCAATTAAGCATTAATTGACCTCTGCTTTGCACAACCTCTGACCCGGGGTCGGGATAGCAAAGGAGGAGTTCCCACCCCAACAGAGCACCCCAGGGATGCAAAGGGCTCTGATGGACCCCAGGGATGAGAAGGCTGGAGATGAGCTCACCTGGCTCCATCTGGAGCAGAGGCAAAGGTTGGATGAGGTGGGAATTGTGTCCCTGAGCCCCCTCAGGTGAGACCCCACCTGCAGAGCTGCCCCAGCCCTGGGGCCAACAGCACAAGGATGTGGAGCTGCTGGAGAGAGTCCAGAGGAGGCCCCGCTCAGGCCACCACTGCTCCACGTCCCCAAGTGCCACATCCACAGGGATTTAAATCCCTCCAGGGATAGGGACTCCACCCCTGCCCTGGGCAGTTCCAGTGCTCCACCACCCTTTCCATGAAGGAATTCTTCCCAATATCCACCCTGAGCCTCCCCTGGCATAGCCTGAGGCCGCTTCCCCTCATCCTGTTCCCTGTGAGCACAGACTGACACCATTCCCTATTTTCTGACCAGGTGTGTCCCCATCCAGGCCAAGCTCCTGCATCCCAGCTACAAGGGAAGTGTCTGTATGGAGGCATAAACCTCCAAATCCAGAGAATTTCAGGGAGTGTCAGGCTGAGGGAAGCTCTAAGGTGACAGACAAGTCACAATCCAAGATGTGAATTCCACTTCAATCCCATTTCATAGGTTTCAGTGTGAGCCAGAGATGTTTTCTTTTCCCTGGAATATCAGGAGGGAATTCCATGTCCTTGGTGCTGCTCAGTTCATCTACCAAGGGCAGCGCAGGCTTTCAGGCTGGATCGTTTCTTTCGTTCTTCTGCTCAGCCAGAAGAGCTTTTCCTTAAACCAGACCAAGCCAGGAGTGCGGCCCCAATTCAAGATGGATTTCCCATCCCATCATCCCAGCTACAGAGGGCTTTGCTTGGATGCGTGGCCAGCCTTTAGAACATCGAGTTTGGATCTATCACCCCAATTCTCCAGATTCAGAAGGGATTTGTTCATCCAGCAGGAACAGAACGAGTCCAATTCTCTGCAAGGTTTCCCTGGGGGCTTTTTGGGATATTCCAACTTTCCCTTTGGAGCAGCTGGAGGGAAGAAGGGCTGGGGAAGAAGGGCTGGGGAGGGCAGGGAAGCACTGGGCATGGGGCTGGGCCAAGCGAGAGGGACATTGAACCTCTCTGGGGTGAGAGCTCCAGATTTCCCAGCCACTGCTGCTCTGGAGGGCTGGAAAAGCACAGGAACAAAGCTTCTCCCGAGACTCAGAGCCCTCAGTCCACCTGTGAGGGGCAGCAGCCAGCAGAGGGTCCCCAGCAGGGCAGTGACACCACGGACCAGTCGAACACCGGCTGTTCCTCCCGATTTTCCATGGCTTTGGTTGGGTTTCCAGCTGACAAAATCCACCAAGCAACAGTGGATGTTCCCAGAGTTTACAGCAGTGAGCAAGACTGGGCACAGATCCAGCCCTGCCTGAATGGAGGAGTTCCTGCCTCTGCTCCAAGGACAGACCCAGACACCTCCTCCTGCTGCCAAGAGGCTTCTCCACATCACCCTCATTTCTGCTGGAAACTCCCCAGCAACCTGAGCACCCCGATATCCACCTGGGCCACACTGATCAGCCCTCCCAAATCCCAGATTTCCCCGTGGGAATGAGCTGGGTCAAAATCAGCTTGAGGAAAGGGCAAGGAGCTCCTGGGCTGCCAGGGAAACATTGAATCCTTCAGATGCTGCAATGAAATAAAAGCTCAGCCCATGACTTATCCCACTTGGAATTGCCCAGGATTAGGCCCCTGCATTCCAGAGGGCAAGAGATTCCCAAGGAAAGGGGTGCTGATTCCAGAACAATGATCCTAAGAAGGGTTACAGCAGCTTCCAGGGGCTGAGGGGCTCCAGGAGAGCTGCAGAGGGACTGGGGACAAGGGCTGGAGGGACAGGACACAGGGAATGGCTTCCCACTGGGAAAGGGCAGCTTGGGCTGGCATCTTGGGAAGGAATTCCTGCCTGGGAGGGTGGGCATGGGCTGGAATTCCCAGAGCAGCTGGGGCTGCCCCTGGATCCCTGGCAGTGCCCAAGGCCAGGCTGGACATTGGGGCTTGGATCTACCTGGGATGGTGGGAGGTGTCCCTGCACTGCCCTGGGATGGGATTTAAGGTCCTTCCCAACCCAAACCATTCCATGACTCCAGCATCCCTCCGAGACCACACAGGATCCAAGGTGTTCACAGGGAACATCCTCCCAGGCATTCCCAGGAGCCCAGATTTCAATCCCTGGAGCAGAAACCTCCCATGTTTTGCACCAAGCCTTCCCTCAGTGCAATCCCTCCCGGGGAGCCCAACCCTTGGATCCAAGCTCCAGCCCCTCCTGCCAGCTCCGGGTGGAGGCCGGCCCGGCCGAGCCCTGCGCCCGGCACCGCTCCGGAGGATCCCAGCGCTCAACAATGGGGGATCTGTCAGAGCCCGGCCCGAGCACCGGCCATCATCTGTTTCCCATAACTCCAGCTGACCTAAACTCCACAGGCTGAACAAGTAGCCTGTGTTTTTCATCTGGAAAACTCCACGGAGCCGTTCCCACTCCAGCCTCTCCCTCCCCTGCCGGAGCCAGACTTGGGAGAAGTTACAGAGTGATGATGTTGACAGAGATTTCCTCGTTATCCCCAGCAGCAGCACTGAACATTTTCAGGTTGGGGTTTTGGCCGTCTCCTCCCATCCCAGGTGCCCCCACACCGGGATGTGCCTTTCTCCCCCACCTCTCCCTGAGGAAAATCCCAGCCGACACTTCCCGGTGTAAAAACGAGCGGAGCCGGATGCCAACCCCGTGCCTGTTTCATGATATATTTAAAATCCATTAAAACTTCATCAGGGATGAGCTGCCAGGGAAACAAACACATTCAGGACAAGCCCCACAGGGTCTCCCATGCGAGGCCACCGTGCAGAAGAGCCCTGGAGGACGGTGCTGGTGGGGAAAGCTCCGTGTGCGCCCCGGGAAGGAAGGAAGGGAGCGCTGGGAATCGGTCACGAGCCCGGCAAGGAAGGATCCAACCCCCAGAGTTATCAGCTCTTGTCAGGGCTCCCATCCTTTAGCAGGGGGAAGAAATAACCTCTGATTAGGGAAAATGCAGGACGAGTCCTTGAGGAGGATGAAGGGCAGGTCCAGAGGGAGGAGGAAGGAAAATGTAGTGAAGAGAACACAACCTGCACCAAACCCCACCTGTTTTCCACAGTGCTGTGGGGTTTAAGCTCCCAGAGAGCTGAAAAGATCCCAAAATGGGGAAGTTTCCATGAGATGATCTGAGGTCAAAGCCCTTTGTTTTCCCTCTCCCTGGATCCCATGGGATGGAGGTGAGGAGCTCCCGTCCCACACACCCCATCCCAGCCAGGAGCCTCAGCTCGCTCCCACAGCTCTGCCGTGAAATGTTTGGGTTGGAAAAATGACATTTCCATATTTATTATTGTGTTCTCCCATGGCAGAATAGGGGGGGACGCTCGGGGAGCAGGGAGAAATAAAAACAGGATAAACTCGTAAATAAACCTCCTGTTCCAGCACATCCAGCATGAGCTGCACCCTCTGTACTGGGAAAGAACTCGTGTCCCAGCAGCCCTTTTCCAGCTTGGATTGTGCCCCTTTTTGAGGCGATAATCCATAAAAACTGATCCAAAAAGAAAATTCCAGATAAAGGGATGCTGTGGATTCCATGGGTCACACTCTGAGGAGCAGAAAGCACATCTGGGGTGTTGGGAGGGGAATGGCATCAGAATGCGAGGAGTCTGGAAGGGACGGGGCATCCAGAGGGACCTGGGCAGGCCGGAGAGGTGGGACAGGGGCAACCTCAGGGAGTTCAGAATACAAAGTGCAAGGTGTGGGACCTGGGTCAGGGTATCCCAGCACAGATCCAGGCTGGATGGGGAAGGAAAGGATGGAGAGCAGGCCTGGGAGGAGGATTTGGGATGTTGTGGATGAGGCTGGAATGGCCCAGGCCAGACCCCCCCAGCCCTGGGCTGATCCCAGTGTGGGCAGCAGGAAAGGTGGGAATTGTGTCCCTGAGCCCCCTCAGGTGAGACCCCACCTGCAGAGCTGCCCCAGCCCTGGGGCCAACAGCACAAGGATGTGGAGCTGCTGGAGAGAGTCCAGAGGAGGCCCCGGAGCTGCTCCAGGGCTGGAGCTCCTGTGCTCTGGAGGCAGGCTGGGAGAGCTGGGAATATTCCCCTGGAGAAGGGAAGGCTCCAGGGAGAGCTCAGAGCCCCTTGCAGGGCCTGAAGGGGCTCCAGGAGAGCTGCAGAGGGACTGGGGCCAAGGGCTGGAGGGACAGGACACAGGGAATGGCTTCCCACTGGGAAAGGGCAGCTTGGGCTGGCAGCTTGGGAAGGAATTCCTGCCTGGGAGGGTGGGCAGGGGCTGGGCTGGAATTCCCAGAGCAGCTGACCTGAGCCAGTTCCAACCAGTTCCAGCTAGATGCAGACAGTCCCGTGGTTGCCAGGGTGTCCCAGGGCCCTTTGTGACACGGGGCTGTGACCCATTGTGACCCCAGGTGACACTGCCAGGGACACCCCTCACTTGGGAGGCAGCAGCTCCTGGGATCCCTCTGAGGTGATGGCGGAGAAGGCAAATCCCAAATCCCAGCCAGGCAAGGGGCAGCCGAGCCCCTGGAGAAGGGGCCAGGTGAGGGAGGGGACAGGAGGGGACAACAAGGAGCTGCCTGGGGGACAGGGATGGGATCAACTGAGCCAAGGACTCCCATGGCTCCTCCTGCCTGCAGGTGGGACACAGGGAATAATGGGTGGGACATGGGGAATAATGGGTGGGACACGGGGAATAATGGGTGGACACAGGGAATGGAAGGTAGGAGACAGGGAATAACGGGTGGGACATGGGGAGCTGAAGGTGCGACCCAGGGAAATGCGAATGGGACACAGGGAATAACGGGTGGGACACAGGCAGGTAAAGGTGGGACACAGGTCCAGGTAGGACACAGGGAGCCACAGACAGGACACAAGGAATAACAGATGGGAAAGAGACAGGTACAGGTGGGACACAGTGAACAAAACGGAGGTGGGACATGGGCAGCTGAAGGTGGGACACAGATGCAGAGGGACACAGTGCAGCCAGGGCCAGTCCCCTGGATGAGGCTGCCGGGTCCATCCAGCCCAGAGAGCCCGTGGGACACTGGGAGTCACCACGGAGCCATTGGGAGAGCCCTGGAGACGGCACCAAACACCTCTGCCAGCCAGGGCCACCCTCACTCACCCTCTGTCCCCTGCAGGTGGCCGTGCCCAGCGCCAGGCCGGCCCAGGAGGGGCCAGTGCCCGCCCTGCCCACGTGTGACACCAGCACCGGCCACCGGCCACC
>VYXG01004283.1:156947-224241 GCA_013397235.1 Lanius ludovicianus
GCCAGGCTGAGGCAGCTGGGGAGGATCTCCAGGTACGACAGGATCCTGGAGTGGCTGGCCAGCACCCTCCCAAGCACAGCCGAAGCCGTGGTGGAGCTGCAGGAAGAGCTGGATGGACACTGGGAGTCCCAGGAATAATTAGGGTGGGAAAGACCTCTGAGATCGAGTCCAACCAGTGACCAAACCCCACCATGTCCACTCAACCATGACCCCATCCAGCCCCTCCTTGGACACCTCCACAGCTCTGAGGGACCTTTTCGACAAGGACAGGCACCAAAGGGGGAAGCTGGGAAGGCAGAGCCAGACCCTGCTCAGGATAAACAAACACAGAATTCCCACAGAAATTCACAGGAAAACCCCTTTTCCTTGGAGGAGGATCCACCACTGGGACAGGCAGCCCGGAGAAGCTGTGGAGCTCCATCCCAACAGGATGTGGACCTGAGAAGCCCCTGCAGGTCTGTGGGGAGCTGGACACGGTGATCTCCAGGGGTTCCCTCCCCTTTGTCCATGCTGCTGTGAGGATGGGGACAGCAGCACCTTCCCCGTGGAGAAACAGCTTCAGGAAGTGCTCCAGGGATCACAGAACCATGGAATGGCCCACGTTGGAAGGAACCTTGAAGCCCACCCAGTCCCACCCCCTGCCACATGCAGGGACACCTTCTATTACCCAAAGTTTCTCCAAGCCCCTGTCCAACCTGGCTCTGAGCACTTCCAGGGTCTAGGAACAAAAAGAGGATGAATCTTCCTACCCAACACCTGTGGAAAACACGTCCTGGAGCATCCCAATAAAGAGTTTTTACACAGATCCACCCTTGTCGTCTGGTTAACACCTGAAACCATGACAAGATGCAACAGGAGCAGCTTTTCAGCCTCTGGTTTTCCCAACAAGTTCGTATCCTGAAGGATTCTGTGGGGTTTCAATCCCACACCACAGCCACGGCTGGGGCAAGATGGAGTCGGGGATTTGAAGGGAAGAGCCAAACCCCTGCTCCCCAAACAGCCCCTGTGGGCTGCTCAGAGCCTGTGAGGAGATGATTAAGCCCCCACAAAAAGGTGAAACCTGAAGATCAGAAGTCCCTCAGACCTCCAGCTCCCTCCTTCAAACCATAAAAGAGACGCTCTTCTCCACAGCCAAACCCCTCATTCCAAAGGATCCAGGGAAAACCCTCTCCAAGGGCAGCGCTGCCCCCTTCCAGCACAGCCCAGCTTTTGGGTGCAGCAATCTCAGAGCTTTCCCATCCCCTTCCATAAAACACGACCCCCAAAACCCCTTTTTTTCTTGTGGGAGCTGCTGCTGTTCCTGCTGCTCCGGGGGCGTTTGTTCATCGAACAGCACCGGCCTGGCTCCCACGTTTCCCTGAACAAAGGACTGAGACAGGGGGAATATGCGTCAGAAGCCCGTCCTGGACGTTGCTCACCCTTTTCCTGCACAAATATTTGTAAACAGTTGGAGGATTCATGTCCAACTGGCTCAGGACCCTTCATAAAACCAGGGATTTATTGCAAACAGGATGGGAATCATTTCCCAGCTCCCAGCACTTATAGGGCTTTAGGATGAGAGACATAAAGAGCAGGAAAACAGTGGCTGCAGCTGGGCTCTGAGCCCTGCTGGGGAGGGATGAAATGGGGTGGGGGAATTCACAGCTCCAGAGCCCTCCACAAACACCCTCTCAAAAAATAAAATAAAGTTTTTGGAGTTTCTGGGCTGCATGGGAGAGTTGCCCTGGTTTGTTTATGGACAGAAGTTCAGGGATAGGATGAGCTGAGCTGAGCCCAAGGAACTTCCAGAAGGGCTCAGCCTGGAGCAAAGGAGGCTCAGGGGGGACCTTGTGGCTCTGCACAACTCCCTGACAGGAGGGAGCTCAGGGGGGGTCGGGCTCTGCTCCCAGGGAACAGGGACAGGAGGAGAGGGAACGGCCTCAGACTGGGCCAGGGGAGGCTCAGGGTGGAAATCAGGGAAAACTCCTCATGGAAAGGGTTTTCCAGCCCTGGCAGGGATTTCAAAGCCCTGTGGATGTGGCACTTGGGGACACGGGGCAGTGGTGGCCCCGGCAGGGCTGGCCTGGATGACCTCAGAGGGCTTTTCCAACCTCAGCAATTCCATGATCTGATGATCCAAAAGCCTCTTGTTGCAATCTCAGAGTTCCTCTCTTACCCATCCTCTGCTCGTGCCCAGAGGGGCAGGATTCTCCCACCCTCCCATCCATATCCTACTCCTTTCATTTTTCCATGATTCCCACAGCTGCAGCCAATGCCACCAAGGGCAAGACCTCAACTTTTAGAGATAATCAGGAAAAACCGGAACTGCTCACCAGGGTTCAATTTGGGTCTTTGAATGTCCCCAAGGAGTGGCACAGAGAGAGATTTTTATTCATTTTTAGGAGCCAAAATAAGCCCTAAATGTGGAATATCAGCATCAGCCCAGTGGGACTGGGACAGCTGGGGAAGGAAGGGAAGGAGAAGGCTGAGGAAAGACATCTAATTCAGGATTCCAAGATTCCAGGATCCCCTTGGAAACACACAGAGAAAAAGAGGAAAGGGACATAATGCAGAAGGAGAAATTAAGATTAACTAATTAAATAAATTCCACAGAGGATGGTAAAATGCTGGAGCAGGGGCACAGAGGGGCCAGGCAGCCTCCAGCCTTGGAGATCCACAAAATTTACATAGAAAAGGCTGGGAAATTCCTGATTTCACTTCAAATTCAGCAACTTTAGAGGAGACTTGGACCAAGTTTTCCATGAGTTGTTCCAGTCTGAATGAGGTGTCCCTGCCATTGACACAGGGTTGGGATTAGATGGGATTTAAGGTTCTTTCCAACCCAAACTATTCCATGGTTCGAATCCATAACCAGAGGATGAGAAAAGAGTGGGAATTCATGATTTCCCTCTGTGTTAAACTAAGTTTTACCTTAGAACGCCAACGTTCTCCAGGGAAATTCCTTCCAGATCGCTTCACTTCCGCCTCTATCACTTGTTTTTGAGATATCTCCCTTCTGGACACCACCACAAAGCCCTCCAGGGCAGCTGAGGCGTTTCCCAAACATTCCTGGGACCCTCCTGAGCCCCAAAGCCCGGAAACAGCAAATCTTGGGAAGAGCCTTCCCACGCCTGCACAATGCAGGGAGCGGGGCTGGAATTCGGGGTGGCTCAGCTGGACCCGTGTCCTGCACCACACCAGGTGAACATTGCCCACAAAACCCCAATGGCCTCGGAGATCCCTGCAGCCAGCAGCTCCAGAGTGGTTAAAATTCCTTAAAAAAAGATGTTGGAGACGAGCAGGGAACGGTGAATGTTGTAATAAAGGTGGAAAAAATGAGCTGAGGAACTCCAGGACTTTCAGCCTCATTCCAGAACCTGATCTGAGTCCTCCTGGGACAGAATTCCAGGAGCATGGAGGAGAAGGGGAGTGGGGAAAACCAGGAGTTACTGAAGCAGGAATTATGCTGATGATCAGATGGCACAGCAGGATTTGTGGATCCTGGGAAAGCAGAGGGTGTCCCTGACCTCAGCCAGGATTTAAAGTGATTTTTCCATAATATTCCCAGGCTTAAACGTGGATGTCCCTGTGTGGGTGAGGCACAGCTGGATAAATAAATAATTAGTGGGGTGGTCAATTCCAGAGAGTCAGGATCGAGGAGCTGCACCCCAAAGGGAGCTGGAGACAAGTGGGGACCACAGCAGGGCCTGTCCTGGGACACGTCCGGCTCCACTCCTGTGGCAGTGACCCAGAGGACCCACAGAGCAACTCCAAGAGCTCCTCAGTGACTCCAAACTGGGGGAAAAGTCACAGAATCATGGAATCCGTAAGGCTGGAAAAGTCCACTGAGATCACCAACCATCCCCAGCACTGCCAGAGCCAGCACTGCCCCATGTCCCCAGGTGCCACATCCCCAGGGCTCCAAAATCCCTCCAGGGATGGGGACTCCAGCCCTGCCCTGGGCACTTCCAATCCCTGACCACCCTTTCCATGAGAAAATTCTCATGGATTTTCTCATGGATCTCTCTGATGCCCACCCTGCCGCTGCCCTGGCCCAGCCTGAGGCCGTTCCCTCTCCTCCTGTCCCTGTTCCCTGGGAGCAGAGCCCGACCCCCCCTGAGCCCCCTCCTGTCAGGGAGTTGTGCAGAGCCACAAGGTCCCCCCTGAGCCTCCTTTGCTCCAGGCTGAGCCCCTTTCCCAGCTCCCTCAGGAATTTGCCAGCCCCTTCCCTGGACACGCTCCAGCCCCTCAGGGTCTCTCCAGAGCTGCCCCCAGCACTGGAGGTGCCCCAGCAGTGCCAGCACAGGGGACAAGAGCAGGACAGGACAAGTTCCCTGAAAGGTTCTGGAGTCTTGGAGGTTTTCAACACAAGATGGGATAAAGCCCTGAACAGCCTGGGCTGATCTCAGAGCTGCTTCTATGGAATCATGGGATGGTTTGGGTTGGGAGGGGCCTTAAATCCCATCCAGTGCCTTCCCCAGGCCAGGGACACCTCCCTCTGTCCCAGGCTGCTCCAAGCCCCAAAATCCAGCCTGGCCTTGGGCACTGCCAGGGATGCAGGGGCAGCCCCAGCTGCTCTGGGAATTCCAGCCCAGCCCCTGCCCACCCTCCCAGGCAGGAATTCCTTCCCAAATCCCATCTGTCCCTCACTCCAGCTGGTCAGAGCAGAACCCCCCTGAGTTGCCTCCGCAGGGAATGATCCCATGAACCATTCAACAGATCCCATGAATTCCCCCACTGAGGACAATCCGAGCTGGCCACAAAGACTGGGATGGGATTGAGGGAACCAGGATGAAGCCAGCCCTAGACCCAAACTCCCAGGGTGTTTCCCATGGCTGTGCCCAGCCCTGGGAAAGCTCTGCTGCTCTCCCTCCTCTCAGGTGACGAGGAGTCTGCATCCGGGCTATTGTAGGAAAGCCTCTCTGGGTCAGGTTGGTTTGTTGTTTTTTTTCCCTCCCCTTTCCATGTCTGTTTTCCAAGCAGAATATTTCCAGCCCCACCGGCCGCCTGTGATCATATCGGGCCAGCCCCGAACGAACACTGATTTCTCTGCTGCCGCTTTGATCGCAGCCAAGTGCTTTTCTCTCCCGGGTAAGGAGGTCACGGGGTTAAAAGAGCAGAGTGACAATTCCCAAAGTTCAATCCGCTGCCACCAGGGCCAGACGCGCTCGCCAGGCTCCATTAGCACGTAGGACAGGGTGGTTATCACAGGTCACTGACACCGGGCCCGCTCTAATGGCTTTTCCTGTGGCCTTATCAATGCCGTGCACAAAGTGGCTCCCCCCAGCCTTCCCCTATGATCTCAGAGCTCTGTTTACAGCTATCTCCCTGCACCAGGCACCAGGGGGGCAGCCAAGTCAGCAGCCGATGAGAAATGCCAGGACACGGCCACAGGACAGGCTGCAAAGTGCCTGAGATGGACAAGGAGTTACTCGGGAAGGGAATTTTTTCCACTGTGAGGCCCCCTCCTTCCCCCCACCCCTCAAAAAAAAAAAAAAAAAAAAAAAAAAAAAACTTTAAAAAAGAGAAGTTTTCAAGTTCCCAAGGAAAACTTGACAAGCCCCAGCTCTGAAACAGAAGGGAAGCACAGACTTTCCATGGTGGGGTTTGAGTTGCAGCGTGGAATAAAAGGAACAAGTGGTGCCACAAAGAGAAAAAAAAGGTTGGGTTTGGTCTGCAAGGCAGGGCTGGGTGGCTCTCGTTCTTGGAGCTGTGGCTCCTCAAGAGCCTCCCTCGTGGCCTGAAAGAAGAGCTTTGGTTGTCTTGCCCCTTTGCAAAGCACAAATGTTTCTGTGGGGACGCTGAGCCCCGCAGAGGGTGGGGAGGGAGCGGCAGCTGAGGCCCCCTGTCCCATCCCCACCCCAAAAAGGCAGGGAAAGGAGGATTCAGGAGGATTCAGCAGCACGCTGGGAGAGGAATTAAAACCTGAGGAATGATTTCAGTGCAGGGCTGGGAGGAGAACCACGATCACCCCAGCTCCGATGGAATCTGCTCCACGTGGCCACCCAAGGCGGGCATCCCACGGGCTCACCTTGAGCCCGGGCACCCCCGGGCAGCTCCCACAGCAAAACCTTGCAATTCCAGTAATAATTCCCAAACAAAACCACGTTTCTCCTCCTGAGGCTGTCCTGGCTCCACACTAGGAGATACAGAACTTGTCCTTCCCTAAAATTCCCAAGGAGAGCTGTTCTGAGTGGATACAGACTATCCACACTGACAAGATATTCCCATGTGGATTGTTTTCAGTAAAATAGGGGGTTATTATTAACTGTACTTTTTTTTTTTTAACCTTTTTAATGCATTTTGTGCATCAAAGGAGCTCGAGGGTTGGGGGAGAAGTGGCACAGATAAAAATGTCAGTGGTGAGATAGGACAAATTTATAGTAAATCCCTGTCAGCTCCCATTTATCTAAATTATCCAGCTCTGGATTCTCCAGAAATCCTTCACCAGCTCCAGTTTTAAGCCTGTTTTTACCTCAGAATCCGTTCCCTCATTCTTTCTGGGTTGTTGCCTTTTTTTTGGACACTTGTTCTTTCCCCTAAAATGACCCCTTTGTAGCTGGGATCAAAGAGCTGGGAGTGTCAATCCCAGTGTCTTCAGGAACATGTGAAGAACCTCAAAGTAATTGGGAAGCAATTAGCACAAAGCTAAAAAAACCCACCCCGCCGAGGCAGAGCCTAAATGAGCACTAACAGGCACCAGCCTCGGCTCAGGGAGGAGTTTAAGGGACTTAAATCACCCTCAGCTGCCTCGGAGACAACTTTTTGGGAGCACCTTCAGTGCAGCCCACTCTGCCTTGAGTTTTTTTGGCTTTTTTATTTTTCTTTCATTCCTTTCTGCTTTGGGTTCACTCTTTGCTTTCTGCCTCGCTGCAGCTTACGGGAAACAAGAAACACAAAACTGCTTTTCATTCTCTGTTATGTAAAGCCGAGCCATCCCATGTCTTGGCCTGGAAACCCGAGGCACCCACCAGCTGCTCAGATGCTCCTGCAGATAAACCAGCTGGCCCGGGCCTCACCTTCCCTAATTTCTTCTGGATATCGATCAAAGCAGCCCCAGCATTACACAGACTTTGGTCAGAGGCAACATAAAAGATAAACCCATCAATGGCAAAATTCTGGGTTTGTTCTTTAGATCATTACATTGTCATTTTCCACAGCTCCTCTCCCCTGGGAGGGGATGGAGCTGATCCCACCGGCCCAGAGCCCCAGCAGGCTACAGGTGAATGTCCTGAGATAGCACTGGGCTGCTGAGCTCAGCCTGGGCTGGGCTTAGGGCTCAGGCTCAGCTCAAACCAGCCTCAGCCAGCTGACCCTGAAATCCTCAGGGCCCAGACTGGCTGCCGGTTCCCCTTAAACCTTTCACTGGTTTGGGACAGAGGCACCCTGAAGAAGTCGGGATGTTTTGTTTGCCATCTGCAGAGATCCAAGCCCTCCCCACACCCGTCTGTCCCTCAGGACAGCGTCAGGGAGCCCCTTCCTCGCCAGGAAAGGAATGGGGATGAACAATTCCCTCAAACATCCCAGGAGAGGATGAAATGGCATAAGGCTGATGAGCACAACCTGGGCTGGGCTTAGGCTCAGCTCAAACTGGGCCAGGCCTCTGCCAACTGACCCTGAAATCTCCAAGGCCTGAATTTATCATTCACAGATTCCCAGACTGGTTTGGGATGGAGGGACCTTAAAGATGATCCCCTTCCACCCCAACCTTCCCCAGCCCCAGGCTGCTCCAAGCCCCATCCAGCCTGGCCTGGGACACTTCCACCTGAATCCAACGCTCCTGGGACCCAAAGCCCACCATATCCATGTTTCCAGCTCCTCCCTTTTCCATTTTCCTAGGAAAAGGACTGCCCACTTCTGTGTGATACTGTGAGGATCCCCAGTGAGTTGGTTCAGTGGCTCCAACTTGAAGCCAAACTTGGAATTTACCAAACCTCATTCCCTGCAATTCCAAGGGGATTTGCTGCAGGCAGAACCCATGGACAAGGTAAGGACTTGTTAATTCAGGGACATAAATCATGGAATTACCTGAGGCGAGCAGGAGTTGCACACACGGATAACCCCAGTGAAACAACACAAACCCCTGGGATGTTCTGTCCCACATCTGCAGAGATCCAAGCCCTCCCCACACCCATCTGTCCCTCAGGACAGTGTCAGGCAGCCCCTTCCTCACCAGGAAAGGAGCTGGGATGAACAATCCCCTCCAACACCCCAGGAGATCCTCAAACGGCACAGCCCGCTGAACAGAACCTGGGCTGGGCTTGGGGCTCAGGCTCAGCTCAAATCAGGCCAGGCCTTAGCTAGCTGACCCTGAAATTCCCATTTTTGGATTTGCTGCCTCCTCAGACCTTTCACAGGTTCCCAGACTGGTCTGGGATGGAGGCAAAGAGGCCGGGATGTTTTTCCCGTATCTGCAGAGATCCAAGCCCTCCCCACGCCCGTCTGTCCCTCAGGACAGCGTCAGGCACCCCCTTCCTCACCAGGAAAGGAGCTGGGATGAACAATCCCCTCCAACATCCCAGGAGAGCCTGTCCTGCCCGGGAGCCGCCACCATGCCAAGGTCCAGCTCTCAATTAACCCCCGCCTGACCTTCCTTCACTTTCTTTCCCCCTGCTCTGCCCTTCCTGCCAAAGTTCAGCGTTTCCTGGAAAAGTCTCCGTGCCTGTTGGATGTTGTCCTTCGCCTTGGTTGCCGAGGGAAGGATTTGCAGGATTTACAGGTGCCTGGCCCCCTCTGGAAGCCCATGACCGCGGGCTGACCCCCCGGTACAATATGTGAACTCCTGCCCTGCTGATAAGGCTGCCAGATAGGAGCAGGAGTTTGCAAATAATCCTTTGGGAATTTATAAGCAGCGCAGCCATAAAACCGAGGTGACTGGAAGGTCGATTTCACTAAAAATAATAAATATCTCAATGTTTATTCAACGTGGGCCTTTTTAACTGCAGGCCAAGCTCTGAGATAACGCTATTGTAAATGACAAATATGAGGAGTTTTGGGGAACTATTACATTATGATCCTTCCGTCTGACACGGCCGGGGCCGTTCCCTCGATGCTTTGCAGGATCTCTGACATTGTTCAAGGCAAGCTGGGCCTAGAAAGCCAGGCCAGGATTCAGTCCCAGGTCAAGAAAAGGGCAATTTGCTGCTCAGAAGGTTTTCAATCTCACTCCTGGTTCCCTAAAACACCTTCCTTAAGCTCTGCTCGGGATTTCAGCTCGTTACAAGTTCTCAATCCCATTTTTAGGGCTTTGGGCTGAGAAGGAACAGGAGGAATGGGAGCACTGACAGGGCCAGCTCAGGATGGGGACAGAGGATGCTGAGCTGCTGGCACAGAAGCCCTGCACTGGTTCAGCCTCTCCATGGAATCCCTGAGGTTGGCAAAATCCCCTGGGATTGAATCCAACCACCCTCAGCTCTGCCAGGGCCACCACTGCCCCATGTCCCCAAGTGCCACATCCCACATGGCTTTGAAATCCCTGCAGGGACGGGGCCTCCCGCCCTGCTGGAAAACCCTTTCCATGAAGGAATTTTCCCTAATATGCAACCTAAACGTCCTCTGGATCTGGCCATGGATATGCTGCTTCCCCTGACACATTTCAGAGGATCAATCCCTATTTCAGATTAAAAAGTGAAGCAAAAAGACAACAAAAGAATTCCAGTGCAGAAACAAACATATTTCTGTTATGACCAGCAAAGCAATTCCATGTCTTGGCCTTGAAATCCAAGGAATCCAACCATTTGGAATGTCCAGAACTGCTACATCCACCAGCAGAAGCTGCTGACCCTCCTCAGAACATGTTTTTGGGCAATCACACCATCAAACTCTTATCAAAACCATATCAAACCCATATCAAATCCACATCCTCGTGTCAAACCGAGGCACGGGCGCCCCTCCAATAGGATTCCCAATCCCGTTTCCATGATCCATATTCCTCCCTGAGGTTTCCCCAAATGAGGTGGCACTTCCAGGCTCCCGCCCAGCCTTTCAGCCCCTCGTAATTCCCAATTAACAAACTCCTGCTCCAGCTCCCAGCTCTGCCTCCCAGCGGGAGAGTTTCCTCCAACACAAACACAGCCACGCATTTTGGGGAGGAGAATTGCTTGTTCCAAGAAAATCTCACAGCAACGTGGCCAAATGACCTAATTATGAACAGATGAGGGGCACACAAAGATGTTTTATAGGAACGGGGTTTCTGACAGTTCTTTTCCTTCAGCAAACTCGTGTGGATTGCTGGAGATGCCGGGAATTGGAAAACAATTCCCTCTCAGGGCTAGGAAGGGAGGAAAGCTGGGAGCAGAGAGCTCCTTTCATCTCCTGCCTGGGCTTTGGGTTGCCCAACCACAGGGAAGAGCCCCACAACGGCTCCCAGACTCCAAAGGCCCTGGAAAAGGGATGCAGGTTCCTTGGAATGGCACAGTCAAGGCCTGGATGCTGCTGGAAGCATCCTTGAAATCCAGAGTTGGAACATGAGCTCCAAATGTCCCTTAAAAGGGATGAGACTCCACAGGTTCTGTGGATCAGCACATTCAATGTTCAGATGTTGTTGGAAGCATCCCAAAAATGGCAAGTGGAGGTTGAGTTCCAAATGTCCTTAAAAAAAGGGATGGGATCCCACAGGTTCTTTGGATCAGGAGATTCAAGGCTCAGATGAATCCTTGAAATCCAGAGTTGGAGGCTGAGCTCCAAAGGCCCTGGAAAAGGAATGAGACCTCACAGGTTCTGTGGAATTGCAGATTCAAGGCTTGGAAGCTGCTGGAAGCATCCCTGAAATCCAGAGTTGGAGCATGAGCTCCAAATGTCCCTAAAAAGGGATGAGACCCCACAGGTTCCGTGGATCAGGAGATTCAAGGCTTGGATACTGCTGGAAACATCCTCAAAATGAAAACTTGGAGGATGAACTCCAAAGGTTCCTTATCAGCCTCCCTTGTAAATTAACAACTAAAATGATTAATTAATAATTAAAACTCAGTACCTGATGTACCCAGAGTTGCCAGGAGCCAGCCTACGGAAGCAGGAGCTCTCTGGGACAGCTCAAAGGAACCATTTTCAGTCAAAAAATGAACTCCCGGCACAATCGGAGGGAATTTTTCCCTCAGGAATCTTGGAGTGATCCAGGCAAGGGGTGGATTCGGGGATGGCAGCAAAGCTGCTCCTGTCAGACAGCATTTGGGGGGCAGTGAAGGTCTCCATAGTGCAGCAAATAATTCCTTCCCCAGCAATTCCTCCCCAAAACTCCTCCATTTCCATGGAATAACGGAATTATTGCATCCAAAGAGGAATTTCTTGGAGGAAACAGCATCAGATTCCAACCAATTCTACCCAAAACTCCCCAATTTCCACTGCTAACGAAATTGCTGAGTCCAAAGAAACATTCTTGGGGGAAACAGCATCAGAATCCAACCAATTCTACCAAAAACTCCCCAATTTCCACTGCTAACGAAATTGCTGAGTCCAAAGAAACATTCTTGGGGGAAACAGCATCAGAATCCAACCAATTCCTACCCAAAACTTTCCCATTTCAATGGAATAAGGAAGTTACTGAATACACAGAATTCTTGGAGAAAATGGTGTCAGAATCCAACCAATTCTACCAAAAACTCCCCAATTTCCACTGCTAACGAAATTGCTGAGTCCAAAGAAACATTCTTGGAGAAAATGGTGTCAGAATCCAACCAATTCCTGCCCAAAGTTCTCCCATTTCCGTGGAATAATGAAATTCCTGAGTCCAGAGAAGAACTACTGGAGGAAACACCACCAAAATCCAACCAATTCCTGCCCAAATCTCCCCCATTTCCATGGAATAATGGAATTACTGCATCCAAAGAGGATTTCTTGGAGGAAAATTCAACAACTAAGAACTACAAATATATGAAAAATTCAGGATTTGGGACAGCTGGAGAAAATTTCCTTTGCATTTCTGTGCCCCACATGACGAAACCCCAAGGATTTTACCCAAATCCATCCATCCCTGGTGTTTTTTCTCCCTTAGGGATGTGAATTACAGGGGAGCATGGATAAATGATGGAGGAGCAGATCCACGGAATTCCCCAAAGCAGGAAAAGCCCAGAAAAGCCTGGATTTACTCACCAGGACTGAGTAGATGTGGAGGCATCGATAGACCGGGGAGAAATCCACCAAATCCTGGGCTCCAGGTACCTAAAACAGGGAGAAAATCCATGAAAAATGTGGAAAACTCACCAAAATTCCATGGATAAGTAAGGAAAACTGCAAAAAAATTAATTATAGGGAAGCAGGGCTCTAAAATATCACATGGAGACAAGTGAAATCCTAAAAAAAAATCACATTTAATTAAGTCTGTCACTCCAAAAAATCACATTTAGGGGAGTGTAACTCACAAAAATTGGATAAATGAGGATAACTCATTTAAAAAAAATTTAAATAGGGGTAAGTGGAACTCTAAAATATCCCAGAGAGACAGTGAAATCCTAAAAAAAAATCCAATATAAATAAATGTAACTCTAAAAAATCCCATTTAGGTGAATGAAACTATTAAAAAAAATCAAATATAAATAGAATTCACTCTAAAACAATCACATCCAGGTGAGTGTAATTCATAAAAATTCCACAGATAAAGAAATAGAAGTGCAAAAAAATTAAATATGGGTAAGTGGGACTCTAAAATATCACTTGGAGATAAGTGAAATCCTAAAAAAATCACATTTAAATAAATCTGTCAGTCTAAAAAATCCCATTCAGGGGAGGCTAACTCCAAAAAAATTAAATTTGAATAAGTGTCACTCCAAAAAAATCCCATCCAGGTGAGTGCAAGTCATAAAAATTTCACTTATAAATAAATAAAACTGCAAAATATTTAAATACGGGCAAGTGGGATTCTAAAATATCATAAGTGAAATCCTAAAAACAATCCAATATAAATGAATGCCACCCTAAAAAATCCCATTTAGGTGAATGAAACTCTAAAAAATCTTATAAATTATATGTGTCTTTATCATAAATTATGTAAAAATATAGTTTATCAAAATCTCTTATCAACAATTCTATAAATTGGTGTCCCTCCAGAACCCCACTTTTGGGTGAGTGTAGCTCTAAAAAAAGTCAGATATTAAATAAGTGTCACTCCAAAAAATCCCATCGAGGTGAGTGTAACTCTAAAAAAACAACATTGAAATAAATTCCTCTCTCAAAAAATTCCCATTTAGGTGAATGTAACTCTAAAAAATTTCAATGGAAATAAGTTCATCACTCCAAAATGTCATTTCTGGGGGAGCTCCAACACCAGCAGGTTCAGCGGAGCAAAGCCACGATTCCAGGTATGGAAAAACCAATTTAATTCCTGGGATCTGCCCAAATATTTCGATTTTTCAGGGTTTGGGGAGCAGGAAAATGTCCTTTCCTGTTGGTCTTGCTCCACTGAAATCCCACTGACCGCTCAGACTCATTGCAGCCATAGAACCCAAAGGGTCCTGGCACAATTCCTGCTGCTCCTTACGCAACAAAAAGCAGGGGGAAAAGGGAAAAAAACAGGGGAAAAAAGGCAAAAACCAGGGGGAAAAAAAGGGAAAAACCAGGGGAAAAAAGGCCAAATGATTCTTTGGATTTGCCGTTGGGTTTGGTTGGAAGCTCCGTTTGTGTTCAATTCTCTGCCGCTCCCCTCAGGAAGAGGCGCCGCCACCTTTCAGCGGGGACGAGGGGAAGGGAATTTGGGATGGAGGCAAGGAGAAGATCAGAGGGGGAATTTGCATTAGAGAGGTTTTTGTGTCCTTTGGAGATGTTCCCCTTTCAACTGCTTGGCCCAGGCTGAAAGCTCCGGCACCCAAAATCCGGGGAAAAGGGAGTGTTGTGTTGACATGGGGCGGGAAAAGGGGGCAGGGATGAAAGGCCCGATGGACAGGCCTCGGAATGTTTTTATTTTCCTGGGTTTTAATGAGGCTGTGAGGGAGGTGGGATGAAGAAAGGGGAGCTCAGGGAGGATTTGCCAACCCCAAAGTGCCCCAGGCAGGGTCCTCCTCAGCAGGAGACTCCTCAGCAGCAGGAGGAGCAGGCCTGGAACACTGGGATTTGGGGATGAACTCCTCTCTATCGGGGAAATGGAGTTAAAGGATCTCCTCCCTGCAAGGAAAGTCAGTCCTGGGTGCTGCAGAGGGTCCTGGCTGGAGCTGAAATGAGGGATCCCAGGATCCCAGACTGGTTTGGGATGGGGGGATCCTTAAAGCCCATCCTGAGGTGATCCAGGTGCTGCAGGATGGGATTCCCCACATCCGTACCTTCAGCTCCTGCCTCTGGGAGCAGCCTGGGATGGTGGAAGTGTCCCTGAACGTGGCAGGGCTGACACTGGGGATTTGGGGGGATGAACTCCTCTCTGACCTGGAACTGGAGCTGTTAAAGGATCTTCTCCATGCAAGGAAAATCAGATCTCAGCACTGCAGAGGTTCCTGGCTGGAGCTGAAATGAGGGATCTCAGGATCCCAGACTGGTTTGGGATGGGAGTCACCCTAAAGCCCACTCCATTCCAGCCCTGCCACATGCAGGGACACTTCCACCATCCCAGGCTGCTCCAGAAACAGCTCCAGAGGCAGGAGCTGAAGGTGCAGATGTGGGAAATCCCATCCTGCAGCACCTGGATCACCTCGAGATCCCCAAAAACTCGTCAGTCCAACCCAGGGGTGCAGGAAGGGGAAGCAGGAGGTTCAGTGGGATCAAGGCAGCAAAGGAAATGAATCACTGGGATGGATTTCAGCCAGCTCACCCCTCTCCCTGGGATTCCCTTTCCTCCCTGGCACTGCTCTCCATCCCAGAGGCTCTGCCAGCCAGGCAGGAGCGGATCACCAGAAAAGAGGAAGGATCCCAAGTGAGGAATGGGGCTGGGATCACCTCTGACCCTTTCCATGTCCACCTTGGGCTGTTCCACACATCCCACCTGAAGGCTGGGAGAGCTGGGAATGTTGCCCTGGAGAAGGGAAGGCTCCAGGGAGAGCTCAGAGCCCTTTGCAGGGCCTGAGGGGGCTCCAGGAGAGCTGCAGAGGGACTGGGGACAAGGCATGGAGGGACAGGACACAGGGAATGGCTTCCCACTGGGAAAGGGCAGCTTGGGCTGGCAGCTTGGGAAGGAATTCCTGCCTGGGAGGGTGGGCAGGGGCTGGGCTGGAATTCCCAGAGCAGCTGGGGCTGCCCCTGGGTCCCTGGGAATGTCCAAGGCCAGGCTGGACATTGGAGCTTGGAGCAGTGTGGGATGGTGGGAGATGTCCCTGGGATGGGTGGATTGGGAATGGGATGGGATTTAAGGTCCATTCCCACCCAAATCATTCCAAGATTCCCTGCTCCCAGGGCAAGGGCTCTGAACACCCCCATCCCTCTCACCAACAACTTTTCCCTTTCCCAAGACTCTGACACGTGCACACACAGGGCAGCACTTCCACAGAGTAAATCCCAACATTTTCCTGCCTTCTCGCTCGTTTCTTTTCCATTCCCAGCCTCCCTCCTGAATTCCCTGAACAGCTCCCGAATCCCCAGCCCAGCTCCTCAGGACTCCTCAGGCACAGCTTTCACCTCCCTTTATTCCCCCAGCATTAGGAGCCATCGGCCTCCCATTGGTAAAACCATAAACAGTTAAACCCTTCCGGCTCAGAAATCCTTGGGAAACCATTGGATACCCCTGGAGCAGCCATGGGAGCGTGGGCAGCTCCTGCCCAGCCCTGCCCAGTGACCACCACCCACGAGGGGCCGGCCCCGAGCCCACGCCGGGGTTTTTTAGGGAGAAGGGATCTGTCATCCCTCCACACCCCCATCAAAGCAGGGAACGTTTTCCAGGGAATTTCAATCCAGGATCAAACGGTTTTGCTTCACTTGGATTCAGGACTCCAACTTGAACGGGCTCCACAGAGAAATTGTTCTGATAAAGACTGAAAAAATCAGGGTTTTGCCAAAAAGTTTGACTCCCCCCAGAGAAATTCGTTCAAAGTAACAATTTCAGGCTCTGATTTTCTGGAAAAACTTCCAAGCCCACACACAGGCTCGGGAAAAATAGGCTGGGCCATTCTGCACAGATCCCATGTCCAGCAAGAGCTGCAGAATTCCTGATCCAGGAACTGCAGGATCAGGCAGGGAACGTCAAGTCCTTCCCACAGCAAAGTTGGTTGCAAGTAAAGACAAAGCTCCAAAGTTGTGCTGGGGTTTTATACAGGGGATAAATGGAATATAAAAATTATATAAATAAATGTAAAACTGTAAAAATATTATTTTATAATATACTAAATACGATCTTATAATGTGGTAAATATTACTTTATAACATATTTTAAGAAAAAAACCAGATCAGCTATTCTGCACACACGGCTTTGTAGAGGAAGAGATGTTAATCCTGTTATTCCAAATCTTCCCAGAATTTCCAATATGGGGCTTGGAATACATGGAATTACATCCAGCACAAGGACGTGGAGCTGCTGGAGAGAGTCCAGAGGAGGCCCCGGAGCTGCTCCAGGATTCTGGAGCCCCTGTGCTCTGGAGGCAGGCTGGGAGAGCTGGGAATGTTCCCCTGGAGAAGGGAAGGCTCCAGGGAGAGCTCAGAGCCCCTTGCAGGGCCTGAAGGGGCTCCAGGAGAGCTGCAGAGGGACTGGGGACAAGGGCTGGAGGGACAGGACACAGGGAATGGCTTCCCACTGGGAAAGGGCAGCTTGGGAAGGAATTCCTGCCTGGGAGGGTGGGCAGGGGCTGGGCTGGAATTCCCAGAGCAGCTGGGGCTGCCCCTGCATCCCTGGGAATGCCCAAGGCCAGACTGGACATTGGGGCTTGGATCTACCTGGGACAGTGGGAGGTGCCCCTGCCTTGGCAGGGGTGGCACTGGGTGATTTTTAAGGTCCCTTCCATCCCAATTCATTCCATGATTCCATGAAATTCCCTCTCTGGCTGGATTAACACACTGCTCAATGAACCTGTCCAACATTCCCAAGTTTGGGTATTTCTCTGATATTTCAATATTCAGACACACCCAAAAATCCAGGCTCAGCACTGAAGAAGTGCCTGCATTCCCTGAGCCAGTGCTGTGCCACCAGTGCTCCCCACAATCCATATTTCCCTGGGTTTAGGGATGTGCTGATGACACAGCAGCTCGGGCCGCCCCAGGCTGGGACTGATGGCTCCCCTGCCATGCCCCCTTCAGCCCAACCTCGAGTTGCCTTTTGATTTGCAGAACAAAGGATTTATTCATCTTGTCCCAAAATTTCCCAGTCCACGCAACATCAGCCTCCCCAGTCTCATTCCCAAATCCTGCAGCAGGCACGTTCCGGAGCTGGGAGCGGGGCAGGGCTCTGGAAACACCCAAACTCCTCCTGCAAGTGGGGTTAAACAACTCCTGCAGCACATTTAACCCCTGGAAGCCGAGTTTTCCAAGGCTGGCTCAGAGTTTTGGGATGGGTTTGGATAATTTGGGAACCAAGGGTTTGGATCTCAGATCCTCGGTGGGTTTGGTGTGAAAATGGGGCCCAAGCACAGGTTCTGCCCCTCAGTGAGGGTGAAACTGTCCAGACTGGAACACCAGGAATTCCAGAGAACACAAATCCAGGGATTTGGAAACCATCTCAGAGTCCCACTGTTTGCAATCCATGGATGAGCTGGGGCAGAGGGACACAGGACAGAACACAGAACCCACAGAGGCTCCGCTCCAGGGGAGGGCACGGGCCAGGGGGGGACTGCAGGTGACACAGACGTCCCAGGAATTGTCCCCAAAACTCCCCTGCAGCCAGCAGCGACTGCTCTGCACCAATCCAGCTCTGGATCCACAGGAAAAGGATCTGGAGCTGCTGGATCATACCCAGGAGACATCACAGAGATGCTCCAGGGCTGGAGGCAGGCTGGGAGAGCTGGGAATGTTCCCCTGGAGAAGGGAAGGCTCCAGGGAGAGCTCAGAGCCCCTTGCAGGGCCTGAAGGGACTCCAGGAGAGCTGCAGAGGGACTGGGGCCAAGGGCTGGAGGGACAGGACACAGGGAATGGCTTCCCACTGGGAAAGGGCAGCTTGGGCTGGCAGCTTGGGAAGGAATTCCTGCCTGGGAGGGTGGGGAGGCCTTAGCCCAGTCTGAGGCCGTTCCCTCTCCTCCTGTCCCTGTTCCCTGGGAGCAGAGCCCGACCCCCCCTGAGCCCCCTCCTGTCAGGGAGCTGTGCAGAGCCACAAGGTCCCCCCTGAGCCTCCTTTGCTCCAGGCTGAGCCCCTTTCCCAGCTCCCTCAGGAATTCTCCAGCCCCTTCCCAGCTCCCTTCCCTGGACACGCTCCAGCCCCTCCAGGGTCTCTCTTGTCATGAGCAACCCAAAACTGAAATGGCTCCATTTTGACCCAAGAGATTTTTTTGGTCTACTAAGTAAATAGTTTTCACTCAAAGCAAAAATCGTCCCAGCAGGATTCTCTTTGTGCCCAGGAACAGGACCCAGGAACAGCTGGAGCTGTGCCAGGGGAGGTTTTGTTGGATATCAGGAAAGGTTCTTCCCCCCGAGGCTGCTGGCACTGCCCAGGCTCCCCAGGGAATGGGCACTGAGGCTGCCAGAGCTGCAGGAGCGATGGGACAGCGCTGCCAGGGATGCCCAGGGTGGGAGTGTTGGGGGGTCTGGGCAGGGCCTGGGGTTGGATCCGCGATCCTGTGGGTCCCCTTCCATTCAGAATATTCCAGGATTCTCCGAGGAAGGAACACAGGGAACTCAAGGCTCATCAGGAACAAATCACTCCTGTTCCCCTGAGGTGCTGACGGGAGAAGGGGCCACGGGGGCTCCTCCCCAGCCCTGGCCAGGCGGACCTGGGGGTCCTGTGGCCAGTGCCCCTCCCCCACTGCTCTTCATCACCACGGACAGCGGCCACTGCCCACCCTGGGACAGAGATGGGCACAGCCCCATCCTGCCCATCCCCAGCTGCAGGGCCACCCCTCCTGTGAGGTCACCAGCGTGCCACCACACCCAGAGATGGGATTCACTTGCCTGAGATGGGCCAGAACCATGGAATCATGGAATGGTTTGGGCAGGAAGGGACCTTAAGGACCATCCCACCCTACCCCATCCATGGCAGGGACATCTCCCACTGTCCCAGAGGGATCCAAGCCCCAATGGCCAGCCTGGCCTTGGACATTCCCAGGGATCCAGGGGCAGCCCCAGCTGCTCTGGGAATTCCAGCCCAGCCCCTGCCCACCCTCCCAGGCAGGAATTCCTTCCCAAGATGCCAGCCCAAGCTGCCCTTTCCCAGTGGGAAGCCATTCCCTGTGTCCTGTCCCTCCAGCTCTTATCCCCAGTCCCTCTGCAGCTCTCCTGGAGCCCCTTCAGGCCCTGCAAGGGGCTCTGAGCTCTCCCTGCAGCCTTCCCTTCTCCAGGGGAGCATTCCCAGCTCTCCCAGCCTGCCTCCGGCCCTGGAGCAGCGGCTGACCCTACAATTCCATCCCTGTGGAGGAAGCTGTGACCTCACTGAGCTTTGGGTGCACAGCAGCCATGGAAAGGAGGGAATGCATTTGCAGGGAAGAAGGCGGAACAGGAGCACAGAAAGCACAGAACTACCTTAAAACCCCCACCTTTACATTTCAAACGTGTCCTGGATCCTCCCCTGGATGCTCAGGGGCTGTCACAGTCAGAGTGACACCCCCAGCCCAGGGACCAGCTGAAAATATCATTTTCCTGACATGAGAGGCTTCAACAAAAGAGAAGAAGCATCCAGAGGGGGAGACACAACTTCCCAAAGATCCAGGACACGACTGCATCCCAAGGAATGACGGGCACATCAAAAGCACAACCCCTGTGTCCTGCACTGCAGCTCTGCATCTCCAAGCTGCCTTTCCTGAGACACAGGGCTCTACTCCATGGTAAACATTCCAAATCCCAGATGTCCCAGCCCTGGGAGGAAGGAAAAACCTACACCATCCCCAGGTTATGGTGTGTGGTTCCCAAAACCAATGTCCAGGTCTCAGGAAGCAGCAGCAGACAGGGAAGGAAAGGAGGCAACACATCAAGGAATTCAAATTCCAAACTCCCGCCCTGACACAATCCTTGGTCCAAACACAAACCAGGACAAAGGAAAAGGCCAAGGATCTCGTGGACTATGGAGCAACTTTTCCACGAGGGATGGATGTTCTCCACCAGCACCGAGGTGCTGGGACAGACTGGCATGGGCAGTTCTCAATCCTTGGCCTGTCTGCTGAGCCTGGTAATGGGAACAAGGATAAAAACACAAAATAACCAGATTTTGAGACACATCCCACATTCTCCAGCCTCTCCTGCACCTTCAGGACTCCCAGCAGGGCCCCAGGAGCGAGGAGCAAACCCCCTGAGGCACCAGATTCACCCCACACTGCCTAATGCCCCCAGTTTGGTGTCGCACAGTTACCTCTTCCTCCTCATCCTCATCCTCCACATCCAGGATCCCCGAGTCCTGCTCTGACATGGGGCTGGTGTTCTTCACCTCCAGCTCGGAACTGGCACTGAATTCCTTCTTGGATTTCTTCCCCCCGCTAATCCTGGGCTGCTGGGACACGATGTTGTCCAGGTTCCTCTGCTGCTGTGCCTAGGAAAAAGCAGATTTCACCTGGGGTTTAATTTGGTTTTCAGGCACGAGGCACAGGCCAGTCACGAAAGGGGATGAAGGAGGCCGGACACGCTCCGTGGAATTCTGACACGTCGCCTTTCCCCCACCCCAGATATCCCAAGATCCATTTGCAAAGCAGGCCAGGGATTATGCAACAATCCAAACACGCTCCTGACTCTTTCTGGATCACAAGGGCCCGGCCCCTGTGCTGTCACATTGATCCATTTAGGGCCCAGCTGCTGCAGCACTCGCCCGTGGGCCATGTGGTGACTGTCACGGGCTGCACTCAGGGACCTCCTGAACCGCTGGATTTGTTCCTCTTTTCCAGCCGTGGCAGCACAAAACATTCCACATCTGGACCCCAGAGGTCCCTGAAAGCATTTTTGTGGGAGCCCAGGAGGGTTTAATTGCGCGTCGTTGATGTGCGGAACGAGCTGTAAAAGGTACTCAAGGAACAGGCACTGGGAGCACTGGGATGGAGGGGTGGGAACATGTGGAGCTGTTCCAGGGATTCTGGGGTTGTCTGGCAGTGGAGGTCGCTGCCTGTGCCCTGCTGTGAAAATTCCCTGGCTTTCCTTTGCTCTGGAGCACAACAATTGACAGGAAAAGTGGTTTAGCCCCAACTGTTCGGGAGCTGATCAAGTTCAAACCAAAGGACGAGGAATGGGAACAGCACAGACACACAAGGGGTCTCCAGGGCCAAATCCCAGCCAAAACCAGGGAAAAAAGGCAAATCCCATGCATGCGGCGGGCTGGACACATGGGTTTGTGTGCTGGTGCAACTGGAGAACAAACACTCGAAAAACCTGGAATTTATAGGGATTTAGCAACAGATTTAGAGGATTCTTCCAGCATTTTGCTGTGGATTTTTTATCTATCAGAAGAAAGGAAATCATGGAACCACAGAAGGGACCTCATGGATCCTCTCCTTCCATGGGCAGGGACACCTTCCACAAGCCCAGGTAGCTCCTGGACAGTCTGGAATTCCGTGATTCCATGAGGCGGCAAAAGGGGACCATCCCCTTCCCCATGGGAATGTGACAGCCTGGATTTAGAAGGAAGCAGGAAAAGCATAAATCCTGCTGTAGATCCAGCTGCCAGTGATATCGAGGGAGAATTAAAACATTCTTAATCAACTATTAAAAATCACTAATTATTAATTACTTGCGCTACCTGAACTGCAGAGAGCACAAAGCTTTATCCACGTGCAAACATCCCGTATTATTTCTTTTTCAACGCTTGGAAGTTTTAATATCTCACCCACCCACTCCCAAAAAAATAACTCAGGAGCAGCTTTAATCAACTATTAAAAATCATTAATTATTAATTACTTGAACTGCAGAGAGCACAAAGCTTTATCCACGTGCAAACATCCCGTATTATTTCTTTTTCAACGCTTGGAAGTTTTAATATCTCACCCACCCACTCCCAAAAAAATAACTCAGGAGCAGCTTTAATCAACTATTAAAAATCATTAATTATTAATTACTTGAACTGCAGAGAGCACAAAGCTTTATCCACGTGCAAACATCCCGTATTATTTCTTTTTCAACGCTTGGAAGTTTTAATATCTCACCCACCCACTCCCAAAAAAATAACTCAGGAGCAGCTTTTTTAATTTTGCCAGCCTCCAAGTCCCTTTGGAATCCCTCCTTGGGATGCAAAACCCCTCCAGGGACTGAGCACCAGAGTAATTCCTACATCTGAAGAATGTGAAAATCCAAGCATGGCACAAACATCCCATTCCTTGGCAAATCCACCCCAAAGTACCCCTCAACCCGGAGCACACACGATCAGCTGTGAGCCCATTAACATGCAGGGTAATCAATAACAGAATTCCGCATACAAAGCTGCCCCTGGAGGCGGTGCTGGGATTGGGATGTGTTATCCTTGCGGGATGTGTTATCCCACAGCACAACCTTGACCTCTAGTGGCTGGAAAGCAGGAGCAGCCCTGGAGTTCATTTACTCCGAGTGCTCCTCCCAGCCGAGCCAGGGGACTCCCAGCCCATCCCTTTAAAGAGATCTCTTTAGGGATGAATCCCAACAATGGGAATTTTTGCAACAGAGCCCCAAAGGGAAAGGTCTGGGTGGACACTGCCCAGGACAAAGTTTTGCTCCCAACGTCAGGACCCGAAGCCATTGGGGGAAAAAGGGGCGTTTTTGGCAGCGAGGAATGCTGGACTTCAGAGGCACCACTCTATAGAAAGGCCTTGCGACATCCCATAAAGGGAATTAGGACTTCAAAAAGGGGCGGGAGAGTTTGGTCCTTCAGAAGAGGACACAACAAAGGGTCGTGGCTCCGTCCCACCCTCGGACCCGCCCAGCGCTGCCATGAGTTTCCCAACCGAGGCGTAATGAAGTTATAACCCTGAATCCACTGGAAATTCCCCCAAAAGCAAGCCCAGCGCGCTCATTAAACCTTCCAGTTTATGTAATCCTTCTTCTTCTGGAGAGGGGAGAATCAAAGAGTGGGAAAAGGCCAAGTTTTGGATCAAGCACTGAGCTGGAAACGGATCATTAACCAGGGCGGAGCGGGCCTGGAGCGGTCGTGGGAGAGGGAAATCTGGGATAACGAGCTGGAGGAGGATGCTGCCAGCCCTAGACTCCTCTGCCCAGCCCTCAGCGTGAAACACTCGGGATTTCAGGCTGGACACGGAATTGGTATAACCAAGGATCCATGGAAGTGCCCTCTAAGGATCCCGGCCTTGGTCCCACCTCTCTTTTCCAAGGGGAATTAATCTTCCTTCAGGCCCATCTCTGCTCTGGGAGCACAGCTGGACATGTCCAGGGCTCGGTATTGATAAAATCCAAACCAAATATTGATAAACCTAATAAGTTCCAGTTATTTAGATATCAAGGAAATCTGGCTCTCCGGCACCAGGACAAGGAGTCCCACATGGAATTCACCCCCCACGCTTTGATTTTGCACTTCTAATGCAAATAAACTGATTTATTAAGTTTGACCTGGATTAAAGTCCAAGGTTCTACTGGGAAAATCACAGAATCCTGGAATGGGTTGGGTTGGGACCTTAAAGCTCATCCCATTCCACCCACAGGGACACCTTCCACTATCCCAGGGTGCTCCAAGTCCCAAGGCCTCGAACACTTCCAAGGATCCAGAGAGAGCCACAGCTTCTCTGGACACCCTGTCCCAGAGCCTCCCCACCCTCTGAATGACAAAAAAAGGGAAAAAATCAATGTCCCAACTCCCAGACATCCTAAAAAGCAGCCAGAGGATGCTCCTGATGTACAAAAGGTTTTCCGGCCCACCAGGAGCAATTTGGACCTTGAGGAATCTTCACCCTTCAGGATTTTTTGTGGGGGCAGTTCTAAATCAGACAAGATTATCCAGGGATTTCTATGTTAAATAAAACCCCCACAGTAAATCCCTGGATGTTTGTTCCCTTCCCTTTCTGGGAACACCGCAGCCAAACCCCGGCCTACAACGGGCACATTCCGAGCGCAGCGGGAGCGCCCCAAGCCCGGAACGAAGGAGTGATGCTGGAACCAGGCCCTGCACACGCCAGAAGAACAGGAATGGCTTTTCCATCTCCAGGAGGGCATTCCCAACCCCCCGCTCCCGGCAGGAAATGCTCTGGACTGAGGTGACCTAGAAGTGAGAAATATCGAATTTTCTTCAACCTCGTGAAGTCGCCGAGGTTTCGGTTTCACCTCCAGGGAAAGGCAGAGCTGGGGGAGAGGCCCAGAGGAAGAAGCTCCGGAGAAATTTGGGATTATCCTAAGGGATTATCTTGCTCCCACCTCCAGGTGATGCCCAGCACTTCCCTGGGCGGGGGGCGCAGCAGAACAACCCTTCCATGGGATCAGCAGTGGCACAGGAAGGATCAAACCCGACCTGCAGAGCAGCACTGGGGGACTTGGGGGTTCTGTTCCACACAAAGGGGCTGGGGGAGCCCAGGGAAGAGGCCCCACATCAAAGGCCGGGTGACACCCGGGGCACCCTCGGAAAAGCAATGGAGCCGGGGCCACGGGGAGGCCCAAAGCCCTCGGGGGTGGCAAATCCAGTCCAAAATCCCCTCAATGTTTGGTGTGGTTTCCATGAAGGAAAGGCCAGGTTGGGGTTATCCTGTGAAATTGCCTCTGTGATCCAGGACCCTCAGTCCTGGCTTGCTCTGCTCCATGGGAACATAAAGGGAAGCAGGAGTGCCAAGGCCTGCTCCCAGTGGATGTTGTGTTCGGGAATAAAACACCAAGTGTTGGGTTCGTGGAGGGGAAGGTCCCTCCAAGCACAGCCACTTCCCTCATCCACACCCCTCCGACTCCATCAGAGCAGAATTCCCAGTGCCTGACAGGAATTCTCATTCCAGACTGGCTGGTAGGACAAGCCACCTTTCCACCTCCAGGGCCAGGCCCAGGGCAGTGACCCATTTGGGGACTGAGGTTCTCATCAGGCAGCCCTGGAGACCTTCAGGAGACCTGGGACAGTGGGAGGTGTCCCTGCCCATGGCAGGGGTGCCACTGGATGAGCTTTAAGGTCCCTTCCAACCCAAACTATCCTGGGATTCAAAGTCCTCAACAAGAAGGACTCTCCTCAGCATTCCAGGATCCATCCTGAAAAAACTCCTGCAAACTTGGGAATGGCAACTCCACCTTCCCCACCTGTCACAACCCAACTGACCCAACCCACCCAAGCTGGAGCTGAATTTTCTGTAGCTGAATTTTCCAGAGTTGAGTTTTTCAAAGCAACTCAACCCCTCGAGATCAAGTGACCCCGGTCCCAATCCTGCATCCCAACGCCATGGAGTCATTCCCAGAGCCATGGAGTCATTCCCAAAGCCATGGAGTCATTCCTAGAACCATTGAGTCATTCCCAAAGCCATGGAGTCATTCCCAGTGCCAGAGAGTCATTCCCAATCCCATGGGATTGTTCCCAGAGCCATGGAGTCATTCCCAATCCCATGGGATCCTTCCCAATGCCCCAGAGTCATTCCCAATCCTATGGGATCATTCCCAGATCCCCCAGGCTCAGCTTCCAGGGCCACCCTAAGGACAGTTGTTTCCCCATCTCCAGGAGCAACGAGCTCCTTTAAAACCCCAATATTTTTATTTTTATAACTTCACCTTGTTTTCTGCACCCGTTTGCAAACGCTGGAGTCTCGCCTCCCCTCACCTCCACCCACCAATATTTACTTCAGAGCAGAACCTAATTAGGTTTATCCTGATGAGACACGAGATAAGGCCTGGGGAGAAGGGATTGATGATTTAAAGGGAGCGAAGTCGGCTGTGGTTGGCTTTGGTGGTTTTGATTAGTTCCTGCTGTGACGGTTTTACAGACCCCTCTAATGGGCTGAGACACCGAATTTTCAAATATCGTTTCCCAATACCCCCAGGAATGGGATAAATATTCCTTAAACAATCTTAGGGAAGAAAAGAGGCGGGGGGGGGAAAGAAAAGCAGCAAAGCAGACTGACTTTGGGGGGAGGGAAAAAAGAATGTTAATAAAAAATGACAGTAGGGCTGGAGCCCTGCCAAAGAGCCATTCCAGAGTTATAAAATCCCCCTCGGATCAGATAAAAGCAGGGATTATTATTGCAAGGTGTAAACTCAACACACAGCCACGGCTCCTGCTTTGAGTCTGCCCGCGGAGCCGCCGCTGTGGGCACGAGGAGGGGCTCAGCCTCTCCCGTTCCTGGTGCTAACTCGTTATCAGAGCAGACAATTTGTTGGAGGTTTGGCTGACAAAGTTCTCCCTCAGCTCAGGAAACGAGGCCCAACAATGGGAGGGGTTTTCCTGGAACTCCATTCCAGGTCATTAAATAAAAGCAGTTTGGAAGCACAGCACTGAACGGGTTTGGTGTCCCCAGAGCCCTGCTCAGACTCGGCCTCGACCCCCCACTCCTCATTCCCTAAAATGTCTCTTCCACCTTGGCCCATCCAGGGCTAAAATCCACCTCACGAGCTGATAGCCTGAAATATCAATTTTCTTCAAATCCAAGATTTTGGCATCGAGTGATGAGGAAAATGCAATTCCCCCTTTGCTCTGCTCTCACCCCATGATTTATCCTCATCCTCTGCTCCTGCTCCTTCTCCCAACCCCCAGGATGAGCTCAGCCACATTTACATCCTTGCAGTTCATTCAGGAACTGGGTTAATTCAGCTTTTTATACAAAACCCATTAAAGCTCAGCTGGTTTTGGGGCTGGGCCACTCAGCCCAGCACTTGGAGAAGGGAAGGATCCCGACTCTCCCTTCCAAGGATCCATGAGGAGAAGTTTATCACACGAGGATTGACAAAAAGCCTTGGGCAACCACAGCCCTCGGGTCAGCTACACAAAAAAAGCCGCTTTTTAACAAGCCCTTTATGGACAAAGGGTTGATTTACACTTCTGCAGGATCCAGATCTGTGGGCAGCTTCAAAGGGAGCTCAGTTGTGCGATTACAAAGTTTATTTATCACATTTACACGCGGCGGAGGAGCCGAGAATGAGCTCAGGGGACTGAAAGCAGCAGCAGCAGCAGCAGGAGGAGGAGGAGGAGGAGGATGGATGTTCCGCAGGGAATTTCAAACACATGGAAGGCCTTGGCCTGACAACTCCACAGCTCGGGGCTCTGCTCCATCGGCCCAAGCTCTTGGCGAGATAAATGGTTTACAACCAAGCAACTGCGTGGACATTCTCTGATTCGCTTCTACCAAGGACTTAAAATTCCTTTTCCAGCTGGGAGCACCCCTGGGTGAAACCCTCCCACCCTGGGAGCTGCCCTGACGCCGGGCTGGTTTAACTCTGCCTGTTCACACTGCGCCGGGAGGCTCCTCTGGCCCCGTGGGACACCAGCGTGACCCCAAGCTCCAGTGGGAACTGCCACACGCTGGTTTCACCTCTCCTCGCTCTGAACCGGGACCCAGCCAGAGCCCTGAGGAAGAGAGGGAGCAGCAGAGGAATCCCAGCCAAAGCTGGGCACAGGCAAGAGGGTCCTGGGCTCGCCCAGCCCGGCCTGGGGTGACTCAGGAGCACCCAAGTGTGCAGGGCCCGGCTTTGGGAGCTGTCCCAGGGAATTGGGATTATTTTCCAAGCCAGGCTTTGTTCCAGCACACTCCCTGACAAGCAAGGCGTGACACTGGGAACAAGGATTGAGTTGGTTTTGGTTTTTTCCAGTGAAACTGTTAAAAAGGAGAAATCCAGGCAAAAGGTTTTGTTTTCTCAGGAAAAAAAAAGAAGGAAAGGGAAAGGGAAAGGGAAAGGGAAAGGGAAAGGGAAAGGGAAAGGGAAAGGGAAAGGGACAGGAGACTAAAGGGACAGATTCAGGCTTTGACTTAAGGACACTCTGACAGAGAATCAGAATTACAAAACTGGGCACTTCATGGAATCACAGAGAGGTTTGGGTTGGAAAAGCTCATCCCATTCCAGCCATTCCATAGGGACACCCTCCACTAGCCCAGGTTGGTCCAAGCCTTTCCCTGCCCTCCCTTGGGCTCCCCCAGTGCAGCTCTGGGGCCTGGAGCAAGCCTGGAGCACCAGGAAAGCTCCTCCTCAATCCCAAGGCACTCAGTGAGATTCCAGCCCCCAGGACCTCTCCCAGCACTGGAATATTCCCAGCTCCAGCAGCAGGTGTGGCACCCTAGCCTCTCCTCAAACCCCCCTGGGGACTTTCCATGTGTTGCCCCCACCTCTGTCCTCACCCAGGGAAGGTGGGACCCTCACCCCTCTGGATATTCAGGGTAAAAGCAGCCATGGCCTGGATCTCACTGAAGGGGGAAGGTGTGAGGGACTGTGCAGCTTTCCAGGGTTTGATCTGGGGGGAATTCTGGAAAAACAACCCGAGTGTGCTCAGGATTGCAGCTTCAGCTCGGAACTGCCCCTGCCCTGTGACACCACACGGGGCCCTCACTCCAACCACGAGGTTTGAACAGCCTGACTCCAACACTTCCCAAAGGCTTTACTCCCCTGTTCCCACCATCCCCTGGCAGCTGCTGGTTTCCTAAGGACCAGCCTGCCTGTTATCCCTGTTTTCTGCGGCAGGAACTGCAGCAGCAGCTGCTCCCTCAGCCAGCGGAGCACACAGGGATTACTGCTCAGGGATGCTCCACTGCTTTTCCTTGGCCACGCTGACCCTCACAGAGCTGCCCAGGGAGGCACCCCTGGCCTGGCCTTGGACTGAGTCCTTGTATCCCGCTGTCCGTGGGAGTCCCCACAACGCTCTACACCCCTCCCTGGGCTCCTCAGGCACTTGGAGATAAGGCTTCTTTCAAGATTCTGCTTTTGTTTCCTTTTATCAGCCGGGGCTGGGGTTCTGAAGGATTCTGAGGCACTGGCCACGGCCACAGCACCTCCCTGAGATGGTCCCGATTCTCCTGGAATGCACAGGGACTCAGCAAATCCCAGCATGAAGCCCAGTGTGGTCAATCCTGGACAAAACAGGATTCTGCCTTTCCCACAGGGCAGCCTGCAACTCTTTGTAAGAGCTGGGAAGAGCTGCAGAGATCCTTTGGATCTCAGATCCCAAACCTCCAGCCAGAATATCCTCAACCATTCCAGCAGTGATCGGGGATGACAGGGTCCTAATGGGACGTGTTCCATGGCAGGAGATCTGGGAACACCTTCAGTAACTGAGGGACAGAGGTGGGATCAAGAATGTTCATCGCATCCAGCAAGAACCTGCTGGACTAAGGCTGCCCTGAATTCCCTTTTATCCAGTTTTCCATGGCACAGGAATGTTTTTCCTTGGATTGGCCACAAGTGCTCCCCTGAAGTGCTGTGTGGACCAAAGTCAAATCCTTATGGAATGGTTTGGGTGGGAAGGGACCTTAAAAATCACCCAGTGCCACCCCTGCCACGGCAGGGACACACCTCCCACTGTCCCAGAGGGATCCAAGCCCCAATGTCCAGCCTGGCCTTGGACATTCCCAGGGACCCAGGGGCAGCCCCAGCTGCTCTGGGAATTCCAGCCCAGCCCCTGCCCACCCTCCCAGGCAGGAATTCCTTCCCAAGATGCCAGCCCAAGCTGCCCTTTCCCAGTGGGAAGCCATTCCCTGTGTCCTGTCCCTCCAGCCCTTGGCCCCAGTCCCTCTGCAGCTCTCCTGGAGCCCCTTCAGGCCCTGCAAGGGGCTCTGAGCTCTCCCTGGAGCCTTCCCTTCTCCAGGGGAACATTCCCAGCTCTCCCAGCCTGCCTCCAGAGCACAGGGGCTCCAGCCCTGGAGCAGCTCCGGGGCCTCCTCTGGACTCTCTCCAGCAGCTCCACGTCCTTGTGCTGTTGGCCCCAGGGCTGGGGCAGCTCTGCAGGTGGGGTCTCACCTGAGGGGGCTCAGGGACACAATTCCCACCTTTCCTGCTGCCCATGCTGGGATCAGCCCAGGGCTGGGGGGGGCTGGCCTGGGCCATTCCAGCCTCATCCACAACATCCCAAATCCTCCTCCCAGGCCTGCCCTCCATCCCTTCCTTCCCCATCCAGCCTGGATCTGTGCTGGGATTGCCCTGACCCAGGTGCAGCTCCAGCCCTTGCCCTGCTGAACTTCTGCAGGTTCTGTGCCAGCTCTTTGGGAGTGACCACCCAGCCCATCCCCCAGTCCCTGAGTGTCCATCTGTCCAGTGTGGGCACAGGGATGTTGTGTGGGACAGAGCCAGATGCTCCACACAGACCACAATGGATGGTGTCAGTCCTTTTTTCTCTCTTCCATCAAAACTTTAAGAGGAATCTGGGCAAGGATCACCGTTAAAGGCTGAACTCCAAAATCCAAAGAAGCCCCAAGCATCCCGTTCATCCCAGGGAACAGAGGCAGCAGCAGCACCTCCACCTTCAGGAGATCTTTAAAAACATTATTAAAAAAAAAATAAAGATAAATCCTCGTTGGAACAAAGCCCTTTTCATTCTGTTTGGGAATAACCCCTCTGGTTTTTTTGATGAGAAACCCACAAAGCAGCTGCCAAAGGGGCTGAGCCACAAAGAGCAGCTCGGCTGGGGAAGAACAAAATGGCTTTTTCAGGAATAATCATCTTCCCCGAGATCCCTGAGCTTCGGGGAGCAGCAGAAGAAAGCAGAACATGATTTGGTTAGTGCTGGTTTTAATTAATCACAGAATTAGCCAGGCCCCGACTCCCCCAGCATGGTGATTTTAAGGAGTATTTAATCCCAACACGAAAAGTTCCAACTTTACAGAGGAGCTTCAATTTCATTTTGCTGCCTCTGCTTCACAAAGATTCCTCTGATAATGTGAAATGGTCTGTTGATAAATATATTTTTTTTCTTCCCTCTAAGCACTGGGGCGTGAGAGTTGGGGGTTTAGAGAAGAGATTACAGCAGAGAAAAATGAAATTATACATTCAGCACTCAGCAGTGCTTTCCAAAACCAACTCTCCCAACTGAAACCGCCTTTTGTGGTCTTTTTTAACATAAAAACGAACTCAGTCAACACATTACATAATTCTCCTCTCCCACAGTATGTTCCCAGGATTTTTCTCCCTGCATCCATCACTAATATTTCACTTGCACCACAATTTTTAGTACTGAGCCTAAAAAGATTTTAAGTCCACAGCAATAAATCAAAACCTGATCTCATCTCGCTGCTGTAAATTCACTTCACGGTCACCCTCGAAGGCATCACAAGTTATTGCAGAAGTCAATTTATGCTTTAAAAAAAGAAAAATCTCCATATTCTGAGTGCTCCAACCTTCAAATTCAGCAGCAGGAAGATCCAGTGCGTCCCAAACCCGTTATTCCCTGGACGTGATCTGCCCTCTGAAGGCGTCTGGGGAAACTACAAAGGGCTTTTCCAGCCCTAAAAAAAGCCCTGGAACAATTTGATTTTCCTTTTCTTTCCCTCGCCGGCCTCTCCCCCTGTGCAACCCCTCAGGCTCAGCTTAACCAGGCTCTGCCTGAGCTCAGCCCAGCCAGGACCATCCTCACATCAAGGAAAACTCCACAGGAGAGAGCCTGGATCTCCCTCTGTGGAGGCTGAGGGATGAGCACCAGGCATAATTCAGATTTAATCCAGGCCTAATTCCATGGATTTTACACTTCAATATTCCGTGGCCAGGACAAGGCCTGGCTGTGGCAGCAGGACCCCACCAGATTCCCAGCAATTCCTGTCAGGAATCCCTGGCAGTGTCCAAGGCCAGGCTGGAGCAGCCTGGGGCAGCAGGAGGTGTCCCTGCCCTGGCAGGGCTGGGATGGGATTTAAGGTTCCTTCCCACCCCAGGATCAATAACTCGGGATTTAGGCAGATCCCAGAATCCCACAATCAATCCTAAGGCTGGCAGAGTCCTGCAAGACCATCGAGTGATCCGTGCCCAAGCTGGCCCCAGAATCCTCCATCCCAACACACCGGGGTGCTCCCAGCAGGAACAGCCCATCCCTATTCTAGGGACACTGCAAAGAAATCCGGGCTCAAAAATCACCTCCGAAATATTAAAAGAATAAAATTCCAATGATCCCAACCCCGCTGCCAAGGATTTGTAAGATTGAAATTCCCAGGAGATTCAGCAGAGCCACTCTCCAGCCCTTCTCTGGCCACCAGTCTGGATCCTTCCCACCCCTCCCAGCCCTCCTTCCAGAGGTTTCAAACTCCCAGACTTCCAAATTACCAAGCCTGGTTTTAAGAGCCCAAAATAAACAGCAGCTCGTACCAGGAAAAAAAAAATAAAATAAAATTAAAAAAAAAAAAAAAAGGGCAATTAAAAAGTCAGAATTCCTCCAAGTCCTCGTTAGTAAAAGTTTTATATCCCTCCAACATGTGGCACTCCAGGAGAAAACCTGGCAGAGGGAAAAATGCCCTGGTCCACCTTCCCCAAACACAGCAACGCTTCAGCCTTGGCAAAGGTGGCTCCCATTAGGGGCTTTTTTTTTTTTTTTCCATTGGAAATTTACTGGTTAATTTTATGGAAACAAATAAAGGGAGCTGCATATTATAAATCTATTAAGGATAAAAAACATAACTCTGCAAATAAAAAGCCCGGAAAAACCTCACACCTCCCATCCAGCCCTTTCCAATTTTCATTTATGGGTCTTTTAAAAGGAAAAAGTGGAGCTGGGAGGTCTTCCCTGAGGCCCCACGAGTGCCACACGTGTGGCATCCCTGCTCAGCCCTCGGGAACGAGCAGCTTTATGGAGCCATCCCCTTTTCCAGGTGACCAACTCCACCTGCTGCTCAAACAGGAAAAAATCCCTGTTCTGAGTGCATTTTGCTCTCCCGGCAGGATGGGGTTGGTGAGGGAAGCTGAAGGACAAAATTCCAAAGGGTTTCAACCGGTTTGCCTCCATCTGGAGTTAATGGGGCTGCACCTGCTTTTCACAAGGTGTGAACGTGACCCCCCAAGCGCTCAGGGAGGCTCCAGCAGTGCCTTGATCCAAGGGAACTGTGGGGGGACAAATCCAGGTGGGAAAAGGTTTGGGAACAGAACATGAAACCCTCGGAGGCGGGCGAGCAAAAGGCCACGAGGTTCAGCCAGGCCAAGGGCTGGAACTGAACTGGGGCAATCCCAGCACAGACCAAGGATGGATGGGGAAGGAAGGGATGGAGGGCAGGCCTGGGAGGAGGATTTGGGATGTTGTGGATGAGACTGGAATGGCCCAGGCCAGCCCCCCCAGCCCTGGGCTGATCCCAGCGTGGGCAGCAGGAAAGGTGGGAATTGTGTCCCTGAGCCCCCTCAGGTGAGACCCCACCTGCAGAGCTGCCCCAGCCCTGGGGCCAACAGCACAAGGACGTGGAGCTGCTGGAGAGAGTCCAGAGGAGGCCCCGGAGCTGCTCCAGGGCTGGAGCCCCTGTGCTCTGGAGGCAGGCTGGGAGAGCTGGGAATGTTCCCCCGGAGAAGGGAAGGCTCCAGGGAGAGCTCAGAGCCCCTTGCAAGGCCTGAAGGGGCTCCAGGAGAGCTGCAGAGGGACTGGGGACAAGGGCTGGAGGGACAGGACACAGGGAATGGCTTCCCACTGGGAAAGGGCAGCTTGGGCTGGCATCTTGGGAAGGAATTCCTGCCTGGGAGGGTGGGCAGGGGCTGGGCTGGAATTCCCAGAGCAGCTGGGGCTGCCCCTGGATCCCTGGGAATGTCCAAGGCCAGGCTGGGCATTGGGGCTTGGGTGCACCTGGGACAGTGGGAGGTGTCCCTGCCATGGCAGAGGTGGCCCTGGATGATGTTTAAGATCCCTTTTAACCCAACCCATTTCAGGATTTTGGGATACCTTTGGATCACAAGGAACACAGTGATTAAGGGAAAGTTCAGTCAAAGCCAACACAACCAACCCTGATGGTTTTCCATCAGTACCAGTGGATTTTTTTCCACAAAAATCCCAGCTGCCTTTGCTGAGCCACAGCCACTGCAGGGACAGGGATGTGTCCCCACAAGAGGCTCTGGAGCAGCTCCACCCACGGCTCGTGGCTGACCTGGGCATGGTGGATGTCCCAGGTTCCTGCTGGGAACTGCTCCTCACCACAGGACCCACCTGGCCTGCAGCAGGGACAGAGCAACTCCATGGGATGGGTCGGGTGGGCAAGAGACGGCACCAGTTCCAGGAAATGGGAAAAAGGGGAAAAAAGGGAAAACTCAAGTTTCACCTGCCAATATCTGAGCTCCACCCACAGCTCCCAAAAGCAGGAACAACTTCCAAGCCTTTGGTCAGAGCTGGGATTAAAGGGAATCCAGGAACCTGGGAACAACTGAATTCCTATGTCCAGCCTTCTACATTTCATTCTTTTTTGAGAGAGGGAAGAGTTCCCTTAACTCCTGGGCATTTTACAGGGATATTTGTTCCCTGTTCTCCTCAGAACTAGGATTTGGATTATTTTAGGCAATCAGGTGATGGATGAGGAAGAAAATGATGGGAGACAACTGCAGGCAGCCCCAAAAACACCTTCCTGCCGTGTCCCAACCCACGAGCAGCACTGCTGGAATTGCCCAGAGCTCCCAGGAATGGACGCAAGGAAGAATCCCACCTAAAAATGTCTTTTGTTTTCCCCCAGCACAGTGACTGGGAGAGCCCCTGACAGAACAACCCCAGAGATTTGCTTCTGTAAACCATCAGAAAACTCTTCAAGGACCTGGAACCTCCTCATCTTCCACATAAATTCCAAGCAGCCTTTTTCTTCCCTTTCCAAGCGAAGTGGCAAAGAGAGATCCTCCCATGTCCCAAACTCTTAATAATGTTCTTCAAACGCTTTGGAGATGCTTCAAGAGAAAGCACTGAAGAAATCTTAACCAGGATTTCATCCGAAAGCCTTGGAGCTCATTTCAGGGCCAGCTCCACATTCCAGCCCCACTCCCTGTTCCCAGATCCCTCCTGGTTTAAGGTGATGGGCGTTTGGGCACTTCAAAAGGTTGGAAACCTCAAGAGCTTTGCCCTGAAGAGTTTATAAATCCCTTTTTCCCCGCTTTGTGAGTGGAACCCCAGGTTTTCCACAATCCCAGAGGGATATTAAAGAAAATTTGGCCATGGATGATGCCCTGGTCCCAACCCTGGAGCCTGAGAACTCCTGGAGCTGCCCAGTCTGACACTAATGAAAAATAAGGAGCTCCCAGCACAGCTGCCATGCGAGCAAACACCAGAAATGTGCTCCTAATTTCTTGCTCGGCTCCCAAGATTTGTGAGGACTTTGTGGAGCTACTGCAATGAGTTAGGAATGATGAAGTGCAAGGCTCTGGCTCTGGCCAAGTGGCGCAGGACGCAGACACTGCCTCGTTAGTGCCCTGCTAATTGAGGTCCTGCTCAGCCCAGAATGCCGAGGGAGCAGCAGGAAAATGTCTGGGGCCTTTCCTTGCCCCAGCCATCCTTTAAAAACCACTTTATAAAATCCCATTGAGCCCCAGGAACTGGCCCTGGAATGGTCGGGGGGATTCTTGGCCGGCTCTTTCCTCCCGAAGTTGAAACAGAAACTTTGGGGAGCATTTTGGATACGTGGATTTAAGGAAAAAACGGTGGGATGTGGGAAATGTGGATTTTCCAAGCTCACCTTGGAAACCAGGCTCTGGTTCTTGTTGAGCTTCCAGGAAAGCAGGAGCAAGGACGGGCAAAGAGATGGTCCAGCTAAATGTTGGGAGAGTGGGAAAAGAGGAGCTTATGGAATTCTGTGGGAGTCTTCAAGGACTTTATCAAGGCCAGGCTGGACGGGACTTGGAGCAGCCTGGGATGGTGGGAGGTGTCCCTGACCATGCATGGGGTGAAATGAGCTGGGATTTCCAGGTCCCTTCCATCCCAAACCAGTCTGGGATTCTGGAGGCAGGCTGGGAGAGCTGGGAATGTTCCCCTGGAGAAGGGAAGGCTCCAGGGAGAGCTCAGAGCCCCTTGCAGGGCCTGAAGGGGCTCCAGGAGAGCTGCAGAGGGACTGGGGACAAGGGCTGGAGGGACAGGACACAGGGAATGGCTTCCCACTGGGAAAGGGCAGCTTGGGCTGGCATCTTGGGAAGGAATTCCTGCCTGGGAAGGAGAGAAGAAACAAGTCCCTTCTCCTCTAAATGAATCCCATATTTTTCCAAAGACTAAAAGAATTCCCCTCAGCACTCCACAGTCCAGGGTTTTCCCTCCCTCTCTCGTATCCTCAGCCCTGATAATAAATTCCTCCAACCATTCCATATCTGCCATTCCCATGAATCCCTTCCCTGATTTTAGGAACTCCCAGTCTATTCCCAAGAGTCCCATGTCAGGGGAAGAGAAGCTTCCTCAAAACCTTAACAAAAAAAACCTTCACCCAAAAGATACAAAAGAAAACTTTTCTTCCCAGTGGTTCTTTTTGGTGTTTGAGGCAATCACTGGATAGTTCCCCTTCCAAGGAGAGGTTTGCAGCTCACCCTCCTCACAGCAGGAGGATCCCCAAACATCATTTTTGTGAGCCATGAAGAGCAACACCAGAGAGGGACAGGAGTAACAACCTACACAGACCCCACCAAAAAACTCCTGCAACTCCCTGTCCTAGAAAAAACCACAGGACAATCCATGTGCAGCTGGAAAAGTCAAATTATCAGAAAGAAGAAAATTCCTAAGAAACAGAAGCAGCAGAAGAAAATGGAGAAAATTCCAAAACAGAAGATTTCAAATAAGAAAAAGACGATTCCAAAAGAGAAAAAAACGATTCCAAAGAAGAAGGAGATTCCAAAGAAGAAGAAGGAGATTCCCAAGAAGATGAAGATGATTCCCAAGGGGAAGAGGAAGGACACCGTCCCCTCACCACTCCCAAGGGACATGGAAGGCTGTTCCTAAGCCTTCCTCCCTCCAAGCATCCCTTGGGACACCAGGCAGGATTTCTGCCCCTTGGCAGCTCTTGCCCTGCCCAGCCTGGAGCCATGAGCCGGAGTAAACCCAGGTTTAAAAATGGCCCTGGGATGCAGAACCACAAGGAGTGGAAGGGAACTTTGCTGCTCTCCTCACTGGGGGAGGAAATTCTAATTCCAGAGTGGGAAACGAGAGAGGAGGAAAACTGAGGGTCCTCACGCTCAGGAGGGGCTGCCACAGGAAGGGATCAGTGAATTCTCCTGAGGGCATCGACAACAGCCTGGCTTAAAGAGCAATTCCAGAGCTTAGGCCTGGCCTGAGGGAACAGAGAGACTTGGAGAGGGGGAAAGTGGGAATGTGGAGCGATGCAAAAGTGAATCCACACATGAGCCACCACCAGGGCCTGGAAGGGTGCAGGGACAGCCAGGAATGGGAGCTGGAGCTCGGGAAGATAATGAGGGCATCAGGGGAAGCACTGGAAGGAGAGGAAAGATCAGGGCCTCCATCGGGAGGGATGGAAAGGCCACGCTGAAGATGTGACAGAATCCCTGGAGACAAGGGAATTTTGGACTGAGAGGTGAATAAAACTTGGGAAAGACCTAAATGCTGAGTAAAAGAAATATCTCAACAAGTGGGTGAATTCCAGAGGAAGGAGAGATGGGATTCATCCACATCCCACACACAGCAGCTCCAGGAGGAACAGCCAAACACTATTGTTAGCCCAGGAATTCAGGACCTCTAATTAAACACGGTCAAAATGTCCAGGTAGATGTTGGAATATCACGCTCTGGAGAAGATGGCTTGGAGAATATTTGGAAAAATTCCTCATTTCATAGAATCCCAGGCTGGGCTGGGTTGGAAGGGACCTACAAAGATCCTTTAGTCCAACCCCTGCCATGAGCAGGGACATCTTCCACTAAATCATGCCTTGTCCAATGTGGCCTGGAATATTTTCAGGGATGGGGTATCCCCCACCTCTCTGGGCAGCTGTGCCAGGGCTTTACCCCCCTCATTTTGAGAAATTTACTCTTTATATCTTATTTAAATCATCTTTCCTTCAGTTTGAGCCCTCAGCCCTTGTCCCATCCCAACAGGCCCTGCCATAAAACCTGCCCCCGCTCTCCTGACGGGGCACTTCCAGGAGTTTGCCTGCCTGTGGGTGAACTGGGACGGAGTTTGATGGGCCACTGGGACCCCACGGGGCAGTTTAACACACGACAGACTCTGGTAAACAACTCCTGTGGTCTGTACTGAGAACAGATCTGGGAGCAGGAGAAGGGCCCCAGCAGGGGGGATTTGATCTGATCCATGACCAAAACCATTCCCATGCCCCAAGCCAGCCCTTCCTGGGCTGACCAATGAAGCAATCCCCCACAATTTACTCCTGCCATAAAGGGAGCCTGCTTTCCCACAATCCTGGAGCCACCGTATCTGGGATCAATAAACCTCCTCAACAGCCACATAAAACTCCTTTCATCCCTTCTTCCCTCCAGAAAAGGTGGCAACTGCCACCCCAAATGACCAATTCCACTGACCAAAGGGGCCCCGTGCCCACGCCTTGGGATCAGCTCCCAGCCCCACCACGATGTCCCGGAAAACAAGTGACTGCCTCTCCTCACCCCAAAAGCTGTGGCTCATGGCCTCGGCTTTGTGGGTCCTCTGGAAAGAGTTACCAAAGATAAAACAATCTTTCCATCTTCTGATTTAAAAGGGACTTCTGGGCAATGTCTGTCTTAAAAGTCAATATAAATTTGCATTTCTCCCTGGAGGCTCCTCGTTCCAAAGGGTTCCCATTGGGCTTTAACAATGCCACTGCCCTTTTTCGGGGAACAATGACAAATCCTCGTCCTCTTGATGGATGCTCGTTCCCTACAGAAGCCAACAGTAAAAATGTGAAAGGACTCGGAGTATCCACGATGTTCCTACCAAATTCCTCAGGCTCCCCAGCCAGGCACGGTTAAGGGCTCCGTACAAGGAGTGAGGATGTGCTGAACGAGATCCCAATCTCACCAGGAAAGTCATCACAGGTTCCTCCCAGCTCAGCAAAGGGGGGGCTTTGCTCTTCTGGGGGGCTTTCGGCAGAGATTCCACCCTGGGCTTGGCAAGATCTGCCCACTGCAAAGGGGGACCTCCAGAGGGAAACAATGAAAGGGAACGGAGTTAAGGCACTTGGGAGCCTAAGAAGTCGCCCAACTGTTGCTCAGGCAAACTTCAGAAAGCCATTCATCCTCCGAGGGAGCCACCAGCAACGGCACTGCCGCGGCTCTGGAACGGCTGCCATCCTTGTGGGAGGTCCTGTCAAACTCGCAGGATTTACGGAGCCGCAGGAAGATAACGCCGAGCGCTGGGATCACCACGAGGAACAACTGTCATTTCAACAGAGAGGCACAATTCCTCCCACCCACTGGCAGCCCTGGGCAGCTCAGCCTGACTAAAGCCATGGCTGCAGGTGGCACCTCGACTCCAAACACCCTCCGGTGCAGGAGAGGGGACACTCCAGGAACAGCAGAGAAACTCCTCCAGACCTGCAGGGAATCCAGAGGGGTGAGAGGTTCTGCAGAGTGCCTAGTACCAACCCCAAAAATCTCCTGGCACAGAGGGAGAACCAAAATGGATTGTGCTGGACCCTCACTCATGAGTCATAATTAGCATTTGTTGATAATTACAGACACTTCAGGAGCAGATTAAAGTCGTAATTTTTAACACAGAACACAAATTTCTGCTCTCCTTTGAACCAGGTCATGTCCAGCTGAGGGCTCAGCCCAAGACTTTGCCATCCCCGTCCCTCAGGACAAACAAAACCTTGTCACCATCCAGCAGGAACTTCCCACCCTTAACTGCACATCCATGGAAACCAGACTTTCCCAATGGCTCTCACACCAGTACCACACCAGAACTGCCCCTGGAGCAGCCAAAGAGCCGAATCATTCCACAGATTTATCCCACCGACAGCTGGGATCAGTCCCCGGAAGCAGAATAAGCTGTGAGCACACAGAAACTACTCCAGCGACTTCCCTTTGTGCCCTCACGCTGCCTTCGGAAGTGCAGGAGCAATGTCCATGGCAAGGATGGCACTGGAACCCCAGGGCCGGGCACCAGCTCCAGGAATTCCTCGGCTTGGGCACACTCTGCTTGGCCAGGCCAACCCCCAGGAGCACTGGAACGGCTGGGCTGGCCAAGGGGATGATCTGAACCTCCTGGGACTCGTGTGGGACAAAGCTCTGCCCCCACAGCAGGGGCTGCTCCTGGCCAAGGGCTCTGGGAAGCTCCAGGCAGGAAAAATCCCCAACTCCACAGGCTCAGGTTCTGGGATCGAGGAAATCCTCCCAGTCAGCATCTACAGGGAATCATGGAATGGTTTGGGTGGGAAGGGACCTTAAAAATCACCCAGTGCCACCCCTGCCATGGGCAGGGACACCTCCCACTGTCCCAGGTAGATCCAAGCCCCAATGTCCAGCCTGGCCTTGGGCACTGCCAGGGATGCAGGGGCAGCCCCAGCTGCTCTGGGAATTCCAGCCCAGCCCCTGCCCACCCTCCCAGGCAGGAATTCCTTCCCAAGATCCCACCTAAACCTTTTTTTTTCACTTTGAAGCCAAAACCCGGACACTTCCCCTCCCATCCCACCTGCCCAGGGTTAGATCAGTCAAACTCCCTGGCTCATCCCAAGCTGGGCAGACACAGCAACGATCCATGGAAAACATGATAGCAGAACAAGAACGGGTAAATGGATGAAGTCCCCATTTTCTCCTCTCATGCAGTTTTTCTTTCCAACAGGGACAGGTTCCCCACCAGCACCGTTTGTCCCAGCACTTGGCTCTTTCCAGAAAGGAGGATTTCCACCAGACACTTGGCTGCACTGCAGGAATATCCTGAAATATTCCTCAACCTCCAGCTCACAATAAAAAACTTTAACCCTAAATATTTAACCAAGGCACCTTTTCTTGCTTTGTATAAACCAAAAATTACAACTTTTGGTGCAGAACTCAGGGGTTTTGTTCTTAGCTGTGGGTTGGGTTTTTAAGGACAGCAAATAAAGATTGCACCAGGTAAGAATAAAACAATGAAATTCCAAATAAACTCTAAAAATGACAATACAAAGAGTGATGGGGGTGGAAAAAAAGGAATTTCTGTGGCTCCCACTTTGAAGAGTTTCTCACATCCCTCTCTATAGGATCACAGCCCCCAATTTATATAAAACAAATGTACAAACACGCTGGGAGAGGCTTTGGGAAGTGCTGGGAGCAGAAAGGAGGAGTTCCCACGATAAGGCAAACGGGAGAAGCCATCGGACACAGCGACAGAGGGATTCTGACACTCAGTGTGCAGTAGGTTTTAATTATATTGCAATAAGGAGCTATATATGTGCATTTTTCATGATTTATAGATGGCTTCTTTAAATTCTAAGCCAAGCCGTGTTGTTTTGGGGGTTGTTTTTTTTTTAAGCAAAAACCTCCAGTTTTTTAAAAAATAATTAAAAATAGAAACGGCGCTGCAGCGAAGATTTGGAAAATTTTTCAGAGTCGATTGTTTATTGGAACTCCAACTGATTTTAATGAAAAATATGGTTATAATTTGAAAAAAAGCAGCACTTTTATGTTTTGCATAAGGAAAGGCCCTACAATGCAACCTCCAGGGCACTTCTGGAATCAAAAAAACCTAAATCTCAAATGGTCGCTGGGGCTCGCCGGCCAAAACCCCTCCTGGAAACCTCAAAGATGTGGGTTCCAAAGTATTCCAAGTATCCACAACAAGTGAAACTGGATGTAGGGAAGTATGTTCTCAACATTTCCTTCTGTTCCTGGTGAAACTGGAACCAGATGACCCCGACGAGCACATTGTGGGAAGGGGTCAGGAAGCAGCTGCAGATGCAGCCCCACTGCTGAGCAGCGACGTCGGCGCTGATCGGTTCCATCCCGCCCTGGGGAAGGGTCATCCCGGGGGTAACGGGATCATCCCACCCCTCCGAGCACCCCAGCACAGCCCCAAGGCTGCAGCTTTGGGATAACTCAGCCACAAGTTCCCTGGGGAGCACCGTCCCAGATGGTGGCCTGGAGCTGGACACCTCCCGGGGCCGGGATGGATATTCAGGTCCTTCTCCCAGTGGGATAAAGATCCAGGTCTTTCCCCCATGGGGGGTTCTCCCATACAGACCTTCCCTGCTCCTTCCACCACAAAGCCAGCCCAGTTTGGTTCCCTGGCTCCGTGAGGGCACAGGAAAGGTCTCCAGGTGACCCTGGCAGGACTCGGCTCAGCCCGAAGTGATGCTGCCTTCACCTTCCACAGCAACTTGGGCTTTCCTCCCCTTTTCCAGTTCATTCACAGCAAATCAAACCAGGAAGAAAAATTTCTTCACTGAAAGAGTGCTCAGGCCTTGGAAGTGCCCAAGGAGGTTTGGAGTCCCTATCCCTGGAGGTGCCCAAGGAAGGGCTGGAGGTGGCACTCAGTGCCAAGGTGGGGATTGGGCACAGCTTGGACTCGATGGTCTGGGAGGGCTTTTCCAACCTCAATGATCCCAGGGTTCTGTGATTGTCTTAGATGGGATATTAAGGGGAAATCCTTCCCTGGGAGGGTGGGCAGGCCCTGGCACAGGGTGCCCAGAGCAGCTGTGGGTGCCCCTGGATCCCTGGCAGTGCCCAAGGCCAGGCTGGACATTGGGGCTTGGAGCAGCCTGGGACAGTGGGAGGTGTCCCTGCCATGGCAGGGGTGGCACTGGATGGGCTTTCAGGCCCCTTCCCACCAGACATCCCATAATTAGATGATCAAACAGGCCACACTGAGCTGAGCAGGAGCTGGCGTTGTCCAGACATCAAAGGGTTGGAGAGGATGCCCCTTCGTTCCAGAACCACCACCCCCTAAATGCCACAAACCCCTAAATCAGCACCCCCTGGGCCAGGGCCCACTTGGGCACTTATGCTCCCACTTTTTGGACAGCTGAAACTCAAAGAACCCCGACTTGGTCACAACTGCACAGGCACACAAAAATACATAAAAATTATGAATAAACCACCAATAGTCCACACACACACAATGCACACACATCTTAAAGAGGATCGGTTCCATCAAGCTGAAAATAATTAAGAGGCAAATCAGTGGGGAGAAAGAACGTAATCAGAAAAATATGAAGCCTAATTGAAAATTGTTTAAGAACATTTTAACGAGATGCTCCAGAAGCCGCAATCCCACAACTGAGCAGGGCGGCCACGCTGGTTGAAAGGCAAACCTGGCACAGATGGGAGTTAAAGAGGCCATAAAAAAAGAGGGAAAAAGAAAAAGGGGACACGACAAATGGAATAAAGGGAAAAGCTGGGGCTGACAAAGGGAAATCTGGTGTTAGGATGTGCAGGGGCTGATAGGGGAAGCAAGAGATGCACAGAGAAATCATTGGCTGGTTGAGTCTATCCCTGATTTCTTTTTTGGGGAACATTCAAACAATTCAAAAGATTCGTTCTCTAAAAGGGGAATTTTTGGCAGTGTCCAAGGCAAGGTTGGATAGAGCAACCTGGGATAGTGGGAGGTGTCCCTGCCCATGGCAGGCAGTGGAATGGGATGGGATTTAATGTCCCTTCCAACCCAAACCAGTCTGGGATTCCATGACTTTTTTTTTTCCCCTGAAGAACTTGAAAAAAATCTCAATTTTGTGAACAGCTGAGGGAGGTCATGGAATCACAGCCATGGAAATCACATCCCCTCGGATTGCAATCCAGTGGCAGGTGGGCCAGCAAAGCACATTTTGGGTCAGCAGACTGTACAGGTCAGGTGGACAGCCACAGAAACATTGGTGGGGCTCCTCCTAAAAGGCTGGACTCGGTTCTGATGTCCAGATTCCAGAAGTCTGGTGAAAATCCTCTCTTGTTGTGTAGCCCAGCAGATGCCCAGAGTGGAAAACTGGGAGCTTTTTCCATTGGGAAGTTGATTGATTACCACAGCAAAGGTTAGTGAGCTGTAAGTCCTCAGCCAGGGAATGCAGATTTGCAGTTTAGTGCCACAAAATCAACCCCAGGAGGCCAAAGAAAGCCAAAGGTGGACTGGGAATTAGGTCCAGGTTATTGTCCAGGAGAGGGAATTAGTGACCAGTGCAAAGTACCTGAACATTTGGAGAGAGCAGGAGACTGAAGAATATCCTGGCAATTATTTTCCACTGACTGTATCTGCAATCCTTTAGGGAATGAAGGGAAGAAAGATTAATGAAAGAGGAAGCAGCAACAAAGCAGAGAAGACAGAGAGCAGACGGGCAAGGAGAATTCCTCAAGAGTGGAAGCAAAGAAGGCAGAAAAAAGCTGACAAAAACATGGGATTAAGGAATTTGTACAACTGAAGGCAGCAAGAAAAGGGAAATTAAACCCAGAACTGCTACTCCTGGCAGGACTGCACTGGTCATGAGGGAAAAGGCCAAGTGCAAGGTCCTGCACGGGGGTCGGGGCAACAAATCCAGGGTGGGAGGAGAAAGGATGGAGAGCAGCCCCAGGAGGAGGATTTGGGATGTTGTGGATGAGGCTGGAATGGCCCAGGCCAGACCCCCCCCCAGCCCTGGGCTGATCCCAGCGTGGGCAGCAGGAAAGGTGGGAATTGTGTCCCTGAGCCCCTTCAGGTGAGACCCCACCTGCAGAGCTGCCCCAGCCCTGGGGCCAACAGCACAAGGACGTGGAGCTGCTGGAGAGAGTCCAGAGGAGGCCCCGGAGCTGCTCCAGGATTCTGGAGCCCCTGTGCTCTGGAGGCAGGCTGGGAGAGCTGGGAATGTTCCCCTGGAGAAGGGAAGGCTCCAGGGAGAGCTCAGAGCCCCTTGCAGGGCCTGAAGGGGCTCCAGGAGAGCTGCAGAGGGACTGGGGACAAGGGCTGGAGGGACAGGACACAGGGAATGGCTTCCCACTGGGAAAGGGCAGCTTGGGCTGGCAGCTTGGGAAGGAATTCCTGCCTGGGAGGGTGGGCAGGGGCTGGGCGCGAATTCCCAGAGCAGCTGGGGCTGCCCCTGGATCCCTGGCAGTGCCCAAGGCCAGGCTGGGCATTGGGGCTCGGAGCACCTGGGACAGTGGGAGGTGTCCCTGCCATGGATGGGTGGGATGGGATTTAAGGTCCCTCCCAACCCAAAGCATTCCATGATTCCATAAAATGCCAAAGTTTCAAGGCCTAGAGATGAGAAAATCATCATTGAGTTGTTTCTGTAGCTGGAGTAAGCTCTGAGCACAGAACTGACCCAGCTGGGCCCTGGCTGGGCTGAACTCTCTGATTTTGTGAACATTGAAATCTCCTCATTTGAAGTGAACTTTTCCTGTAAAAAACCTTGTGCTGTTCAAGCTGCCCAAACGCCTCGGTCTGGAGTGAGAACAGACAGAGAACCCTTAACCCTGGAAATGGTTTGGTGAGGAAAAAAATGTAAATACAGAGAGGAGCAAAGAGGGAAAATTCCGAGCAGGGCACCAAGGCCACGTCTCGTCCTTCATGGCACCGGCTGATACCAACCATGGGATCGTTCCCAAAATAAATCCATGCCTGAGACAACCAAAAACACTTTCTGACTCAGCCAAGCCCTGGTGTCCCCTCTCCCCCAAGGTCAGGCTCCTTCGTGAGTCAGAGCCTGGTTCCTTTTCCCGTAACGCAGCAAGTTCAGCACTCCAAGAATTTCCAAGTTTCACCAAAATCCATAAACACGTTTTATTCCATCCAGGAGAACACTGAACTTGGCGGCACCGAGCACCGCAGCGGTGGCCACGAGTCAAAAAAAAATCCTCTTTGGAAGCGTCAAAACATCTCCCAGGAGTGAAATGAAGGAGGTCTGGAAAATGGGCATGTCCCCTAAACACAGCCACCCTTTGTCATAAACAAAATATCCATAAAAAGCCGGTAATTATTCCTTATTTACATTAACAGCCTGTTAAAAACGCCTCCTTCCAGCATGGAGCTCCTGGACAGCTTGGCACAGGGAGGCACCCCGGGATTAACAGCTCACCCAGGGCCACACAGGGAGCGCTATCAGAGCCCAAATCACAGCTCCCAAATCCTTGGCTGCCCCAGCTGGAGCTCAGCTTCCCTTCCCTTCCCTTTAAACTCCTCTTGGCTTTTGAAATCTGGTCTTCGCCGCAAGAAGAAAAACAAGGAGTTTGCAGCTCCTGCTCCTGCAGGGATGAGGTTTTAGGATGACGGCGCTCAGGTAGCCCTGAACCCCAAACAATGCAGATGAGGAGTTGGCCACTGAGGTCAGGGGCTGTGGTTGGAACGTTGAGCTTTCAGAAGAAATGATTCATAGGGATTGTGAAGGTTTTCCAGGGGTGATGCAATGGCCACCACAAACCCTGATGGATCATCCCTGGAGGTCTTTACTCCACTCCCAAGCCTTGACCCAGCTTTGACCTTCATCTCCTCAACTCCTAGCTGCTTATTTGAAACAGTGGCTACAATCAGTGCTCTCTAAACACAAATCAAAACTCCCTTCTTTGAGAAATGAATTAAACCCCTCAAGCCTTGCAAATCCTGTTTCCAATACTGATAAAAATCCCAACTGTCCCATCTTTGTGCAACAAAGCCAACTCCAGCGAGATGAGGAAACCCCTGCACAAACCCCAGTGCTCAAAGGGGAATATTCTGTGGCCTGGAGTGAAGCTCTGCAGGTGGAACCAAACCAACACCTGCCATGGGGACGTTCCAGAAGGATTGCTCAGGACACAGCTCACTTGGAATCTTCAGCCTGAACTGTTCCATCCCACATCCTGAAAGGTGCAGCAGCTCAGGAGGAGAGGTCAAAAGATGAAGTAAAAATCTTATTTAGCAGATGCCACTCCCAACAAGGGCCAAAGAGGAAAGCAGCTCCCTCTGTTCCCATATGGATCTAGGCCATAAGAAAATCCATTCCTTTAGGACACCCTAAATCCACTGGAACTGATTTCATATCAAAGATTTATTAACTCCATCCTATCCAGACACTCTGTGTACCCGGAGGTGTTTCCAAAGGATCCGAGCACAGCTGGGGCTGCCCCTGGATCCCTGACAGTGCCCGAGGCCAGGCTGGACATTGGGGCTTGGAGCACCTGGGACAGTGGGAGGTGTCCCTGCCATGGCAGGGGGGGGGGGGGATGATCCTCAATGTCCCTTCCCACCTAAACCCCTCCATGACTCCCTGGATTATGCAAATCGTAGGAAGTCTGCAGCTGACACTGCCACACCCAAACCATGGACACTCCACGTTCCTGGAACTGCAGATCCATCAAACAGCATGTTTTGGGATCAGGTACTTTGCCTCAGGGGAGCACCAACCCCTCACTGACCCACGTTCATTATTGACCCTGATTTCCTACAGGAAAACCCCAACATCCAGGAGGTCCCAAGGGCCTCTGATCCGTGTCCATCCCAGGCAGCTCCAGCACTCCAGAGCGCCCGGATCTCCACAGGGGAAACGCTGCCCCTGCCCCTCCCCTCCTTCAGGAGTGGCCAGGAATGAGCTCTCCTTCCCAGACTGCAGCACTGGCAGCCAAAGAGGGAGAGCAGCCCTGCTCAAGGCCACGCAGTAACTCCCTGGTAATTATCCTCATTCCCTGCTCCCGGGGCTGCTCCGGCAGCAGCGGCTTCAGCCAATAAATAAAACCTTTAGGGACAGCACCAAAATCCTCCAGACAGCACAGGGCTGTGAGGAGCAACTTCACCTCTGCAAGGGCTTCCTTCATCTTCCCAGTAATCCCACTGCAGTCCAGACTTTCCCTGGAAATGAGCATGGGTTGGGATGAGGGATGAGAACACGGCAGGTCCCTCCCTGTGATCCCAGCAAAGGGCCCGACCCAGGGGACACCTGAGCCACCACGGATCCCCAGCAACTGAGAGCCAATTCCTTAAAAATGAATGGATTTCCATTTTACCATGATTTCTAGGATCTCAGGGAAGCAAACTAAGATGGAATTTCTGTGATGACATCACCACCAAGTTTGATATCAAACACAGGATAAATCCCTGAACCTGATGTGAGCAGCCTTCACTTTCTACAGTTTGGAGGTTTTGCATTTCCCTGGCTGTTTCCAGCCCCATTTGTGTCCCAGCCTCACCTCATCCCAAATCCTGCCAGTTCCCAGCAAATATCCAGGTGGTAAATGAGGAAAACACAAATAAAACTGACCAGCATCAGCAGTTCCAAGTGATCAGAGCCTTCAGTGCCACAATGCCAGGTGTGCACCAGTTGGAAAAGCCAGGGCAGCCTCTTAAGAAATGGATTTGGTCAAAGGAAAACAGGAATTTGGGTGAAAGTCAAAGGCACAGCTAAAAAAACCCAAAACAAGGAAAACCAAGCAATGTCCCTTAAAAGTTTCTCCTCTAATGAGAGGAAACTGTGGATCTACCACCACAGAATTTCAATATCTTTGTTTCTGCCTTCAAATATTTGGAGTACCACAGCTTGACCACTCTCTCCATCTTTTTTTTTTTTTTCTTTTTGGTGGGATTTGGTTTAGTTTAAAACAGCAATTCCTTATTTGATCTCTCAGGTCCCCCCTGGCACCGTTTGCTGTCACCGGGAGCTTCCCACTGGGTCAGTTCTGGCTTTGCCAACACCAAACTCACAGCCAGGGATGGAAGGAGCCAGCTCCAAACTGCTCCAGGGAATGGGACACCCAGCACAGGAGGGACCATGGAATCATTCCTCTTGGAAAACACCCTTAAGGTCACCAGCTCAAATCAGTAACCCAGAGCAGCTGTGGCTGCTCCATCCCTGGCAGTGTCCAAGGCCAGGCTGGAGCAGCCTGGGACAGGGGGAGGTGTCCCTGCCCATGGCAGGGGTGGCACTGGATGGGATTTAAGCTCCCTCCCAACCATTCCATGATTTTACAATCCACAGGAATAGCACTACCACCTATGAAGCTGAACATCCTGGAAGTCTGATGCGGAGGAAGAAGCATTTTGGAATTCCATGATTTCCCCAAATCCAGTGGCCCAGGGAACAGAACCTCTCCCTTTGCCCCACAGCTCCAGTCCCGCTCCCACAAAAGGAAGTTTGGATCTCAGCTGTTTGGACCTTCCTGGCCATGAACCAGACCCAAGTCTTTCACCTCTCCTCCATCCACCAGAGGGTGCATCCAGCTCCTGCTGACCACCACAGGTGGCTCATTCCTGCCCTCACATCCACACCCTCCACACTCCTCTGGCTGCTGATGGAGCTGAACCTCCTCCAGCTTCCCCATCAACAACAGCCCAGGGGGGTTTGCTCCACCAGCAGGCCCTGCCCTCACAGAGGCGATGCCACAGAGCCAAAGTCCTCACCAGGTCCATGGGCAGCTCCTTATCAGGTCCACGGGCAACTTCTCATGTGGTCTATGAACAACTTCTCATGAGGTCCATGGGCTACTCCTCACAAATCTATGGGCAGCTCCTCATTAGGTCCATGGGTAACTTTTCATGAGGTCCATGAGCAACTCCACATTAGGTCCACGTGAAAAACCCCTCATCAAAAGCAGAAAAATCCCCAAACTTAATCCATTAACTGCAGAGCACACACAGGACAAGGGGTGTTAGGACAAGGCCTCAGGGACCCCTTGCAACTGGACACTTCTTGTTTTGGTGGGCAAAGCCTCAGACCCAGGGGCTGAACCAGTGCAGGTCACCAACCTCACCCCTGGGCCTGGGCACAGCAGGTGACCAAAAGGTCACCTCAAATGATGTGGCACTTGGTGCCATGGTCTGGGTGACAAGGTGGTGTTAGGTCACAGGTTGGACTCAGTGATCTCAGAGGTCCTTCCCAACTGAGTTCCATGATTCTGTGTGACCCTGGAGGCCTTTTCCAGCCTTCATGATCCCATGAAAAGCAGTGCTGGAGAGCAGCAATGGGGTGACCCACACCAGGTTTTACCCAATCCCTTAGGCCACACTTAAGTTCTGGAAAACTTCCTGCCTGGTTTAGTTTTCCATCTGCTGCCAAATGGAGCCCAGAGATTTCTATTTGCATCCTGGTATTTGGCAAGGGCAAGGAATATTTCCTAGTGGGAATATAAAAAGAAATTAAACCTTCCATTCACACTGAAACATCTTCTGGACATCCCTGTGGGCCCAATTCCCAGAACGCCGAAATCCAAACCTCCAAATGGGAAAAATACACTGATTACCTGCCAGGAACCTCAGGAGAGGCAAGCCAAGCCCTAATAACAGCCTGTGTTCCCATCTGGCCTCCACAGAGCAACTGTGAAAATGTCCCTGTTTGGAGCTGGACCGGCTCATCAGGGTAATTGCCTCAGAATTAATTAAATGTTCCTCTCTGCAGCTGCACGGAACGTTCACATGGATCATTCCCTGATTGCACTGATGATTCCCTGGAATGGATGTGACCATCAGACACAATTCCATAAGAGCTGGATTCCATGATCCTCGTGGGTCCCTTCCAACACTCCGTGTGTGAAGAATTTGCATCTAAATATTGGCATTTTAGGCTAAAATGCTGAAAATCTCTATGAGAATTGTGAAGGCCAATTCACAGCATGAGTCTTTAACCCTCCAAAATAATCAAAATATCAGAAGGGGAAGAATAGCTTCCCAGTGCCAGAGGGCAGGGCTGGATGGGATCTTGGGAAGGAATTCCTGGCTGGGAGGGTGGGCAGGCCCTGGCACAGGGTGCCCAGAGCAGCTGTGGCTGCCCTGGATCTCTGGCAGTGCCCAAGGCCAGGCTGGACATTGGGGCTGGGAGCAGCCTGGGACAGTGGGAGGTGTCCCTGCCATGGCAGGGGTGGCACTGGAGGGGCTTTAAGGTCCCTCCAACCCAAACCATTCTGGGATTCTCAGAGATGGGAGCTGCTGTGTGTGGAGATTTGGGGATCTTCAGGAGGTGGAAATGTGTCCTTCTGAAACCACTCCCCATGACCTCAATCTCCTCTGGAATTCTTTCAGTCCTCACGGTTCCTTCACGAACTCAGCAGTGACTCTGAGCAGGGCAGTAAAAAGTGGAACGTTTCTAAAATTGAAACATTTTGCTGGGCCTAATTAAAGCAACTCCTGATGATTATGTAAAACCTTGTCCCAGGCCTTCAAACGAGTTCCACAACCCCGGCTCCACTCGAGCTCCGTGCCTAATCACCTCTGGAAGGAGCAGGAGCTGCGGGTGTTGAAAGGAACAGCTCGAGCTTGGCCAGAGCACCCGGCGACCGCAAGGGTTGAAACTCGCAGGGAACACGAGCAGAGCTTTGATCCCAACACAGCCCAAATTTCCCCAGCTCGGGAGCCGACCGAGGGCGCTGAGCAGACAGCAGGGAAAGGAGGTTTTGGAGAGACTTCAGAGCTTGTGATGGCGGTGTCACAGCTGTCATCTCACAGAACCCTGGCTCCACGGAATTCCCAGCACAAGAATGGGATCCAGGGCAGCACAATCCCTTCCCTCTCATCCCGAGAACCTCTTTGGGGGCTTCAGTTTCTTCCAAACTGGGTCAGTTGTGGAAGGCAGCAGGAGAACAGGCTGAGATGCAGCCAAGGGAGTGTGGAAAGGATTAGGGGCTGATGGAAGATCTTGGCACGCTCCTCGTTTTGTCTCAGACAAGGTGGAAATGGAGCTGCACAACCCACAGGATAACAAACGTCACTTGAGGTGCCCTGTAGTTCTTTTAAGCCAGGCTTGGGACATGGTCCAAACCTGTTAGAAACTGCTGAGAGCTGAAAAACCAAGTGGGAGCAGCAGCAGTGCTGGATTTGGTTCATGGATAAGAGTGGGAATGTAAATGGGATGATCCCAATTCCTCAGGCTCTTTAGTTCAGGCAGAGTGGCTTTTTGAGGAACAATGACACTCCTCACCCCATCAGGAATCTGCAGGAAGTTCAGTGATGGCTGGGAGTTCCTGGACACTCAGGTTGGTCCCTTGATCAGCTCTTGACTTTTTATCTAATATTAATTCATCCTGGTTTAACTGAGCAGGGTTAGCAGCAGAACGTCAGGAAAATGAGGAGTGGCTGCAGAAGCACCAAGTTGTTCCTGAGGCTGGGCCAGGGCATGTGGAGGAGGGGAAGAACCTGAAACTGGACCGTGCCAGTGGGGGAGAAAGGCAGTGCTGAAGGTGGAGATGAAGGCAGGAGGAGATGGAGAAGGAGAAGGAGAAGGAGAAGGAGAAGGAGAAGGAGAAGGAGAAGGAGAAGGAGAAGGAGAAGGAGAAGGAGAAGGAGAAGGAGAAGCACTGGCTGAGCATCTTTGGGATGTGGCTGCAGCAATCAGAGAATCCCACAATGGGCTGGGTGGAAGGGACCTCAAAGCCCATCCAGTGCCACCCCTGCCATAGGCAGGGACACCTCCCACTGTCCCAGGGATCTCCAAGTCCCATCCCCCCGGCTTTGAACCATTTTTAACTTTCAGTTCAGTCCTGAATGGATCAATTATTGATTCCTGTTCCTAGAAGATGCACAAGAGATCAAACAGGAGCCGCTGAGGACAGGAAAATCAAGCTGCTCTCCATATGCACAAGGAAAGGGCCCTCTATAAATAGAAAAGTGGGAAGTGAAGTCTCCTTTAGAACATCATTTATACAAAGCCGGGTTTGTTCCCAACTTCAGAAGCGAGAAACAGGAGGAGGAGTAAAAGCTGATTGCAATCTGATGGGGAGGCTGCACGCAGCTCTCTTATCTCTGCATTCCCACAGCGGCTTCCCAGGAGAGCAGCTCCGGCTCCGCTGAGCTCGCTCCCCAACATCTCCCAGGGCTCAGGGACCTCCTCTGGCCCAGCTCCGTTAGAAGTTGACAGCTGAGTGCAAAATCAGGGTGGAATTTCAGGAGATTCCAGCCCTCTGCTTCACCATGTGCTTCCTGCTGTGTCTTGCTGCATCCCCAAAACCTCTCCAACATCCAACCACCTCCAAGCTTCTCTAAAGTGACTCCCTAGGACTGGAGGCTTGGAGATAAAGGCTCTGCAAAGCTCTCCTGGACTCTTCAGGAAGGAAGTCTGGTGGGAGCTGGAACTGCTCCCAGGGAATGGGCACATTCCCAAGGCTGCTAGAGCTCCAGGAACATTTGGACAATGCTCTCAGGGACAGGGTGGGATTCTGGGGTGTCCTGGGCAGGATCAGGAGCTGGACTGATGATCCTTGTCATGGATCCTCCTCATGGCAAGGGTTGGAATGAGATGATCTCTAAGGTCCCTTTCACCCCAAACCATTCCATAATTCCCTGGAATTATGGAATTCCTTGTGGACTTTTTGTGGGTCCAACTCAGAACATTCTGCCCAAGCTTCCCGCCGCTCCGCATGGAAAACATTTACGGGAGGGAGCTCCTGGGTGATGGGAATTCTTTAGTGGAGGAGCTCAGCTGCTGCACCTGCGTGAGCAAAGCAGAGCTGAGATTCCACAGAATCCTGAGGCTGGAAAAGACCCCTAAAAACCAGCAACTCCAAGGATATCCCAGAGTTCCTTCATCTCCCGAGATGAGGACTCATCCACTGCTCCCTGGATAAGGAGCAGGAGATGTTTCCATCACCCCAAATGCCTGAGTGATGGGAAAGGCAGCAACGATCACTGGTGGCAGTGACGTCCAGGTGAGCTCAGACAGACACCTGGGATGAATGGGAAGAGGGAAAGACAGGGCAGAAACAAACCCCACAAACCTCAGGGCTAAAAAAGTCAGCCAGGCAGCCTGGAAATTCACAGAGAACCAAAAATCTGCGCAACACCTCAGCGCTCTTTCCCTGCACAGCCGGTGGGAAGGGCAGCAAATCCCTGGCATTTGGGGTTTGGAGGGATGAACTCCCTGTCTGGGCTCTGCCTTTGCACAGAACAAAGATGGAGAGACAAGGAGCTGCTTTTGCAAGGCAGGAGCTGCTTTTCCAAGCAGCCCTCGGCAGCGCTGGAAGAGGCACCATGAGCACACAGCCATGCCCCTGAAGTGGGATCCTGCAGGGAGCTTTGCTCCCAAGGAACACAGGATGAGGAGACTCCCCGTGGCTTGAGCTGCTCCGGGATGGATCCCGTGAGCCGCCCTCGGAGCAGCTCGGATTTGATCTCTTTTGCCTGTGGAATGTTTTCCTTCAGCATCCCAGGTCAAGGGCAGAGGCAACACCAAGCCCTGATGCTGCTCCAGAAACTCTGTGAGCACCAGATGGGGCCATTCCCAGGATGATGGAAGGCCCTGGATGAGCCCCTCGGACAGGCAGGAATGGTGACCTCGGATCCCGTTATGGCTCCTGTCAGCAATCCCACCCCCAGCTCCCGAATCCAGGGGCTGAACTTCCCCTGCAGACACGGGGGCTCGGGCTGTCAAGGCAGCGAATCCCAACGGGAATTCCAGGCAGCAGGAGCCTCTCCCGTTGCCAGCATCCCGAGGATCTGGATGCCCCCCCACACTGCTAGCACAATAAAATCCATCCATCCCACCCACGGGACACTCCCCTTCCCAAATATCCATCTCCTCTTCCCCTCCGAGCTCCTCGGCACTTCTGTAACATTTCAATTTGGGAACCTCCAGGCTCCCAAATCCAGCGGCTGCAGCAGCTCCCCATCCTCTGACAGCCCCGGCTGGGTTCCTGTAAACACCTCCCAGTGCAGCCATTCCAGGGGGGGGATTTTAAGTGAGAAAAACCCACGAGGGAAATCAGAATCCTTTAATCCTGGCCAAGAGCAGAGCGGAGCTTCCCAAGGCACCCCCAGCTCCCGCTGCCCGCCCGGGGAAGGGAGCAGGCGTGGGGATGAGGATGGGAGGTGGGAGAGAGGCTGTTCAATCTCTTCTTGATTTCCAATAATTATTTAAAGCTGTGAGGGCCCTTGTTTTGAAAGTCCCACTGTGTGCACTCCGTATATCCCGCTCGCACTGACACGAGGAATTAGAGAATTCCAGCTCCATCACAACAGCTTTCGGGCGGATTTTGCTGCTCTGGACTTTCTCAGGCTGCAGACAATACCATAAAAGCTCTCCCTAAAACAATATTCCTCCGTATTTTAACAACACAGTGGAAATATTTCTTCTGTTCTGACTGTTTGCTACAAGGAAATTTCCAGCCAATGCCAAATTTCAGTCATTTTCCAGCAAGGCTCGGGAATTTGGGATGCTGGAATCAGCAATGAGCTTGGGAGCAAGCTCAGCTTTAAGCACGTGCTTAATTTCCCTGAAGGTGACTCAGGCACGCTGAAGGCCTTTCCTGAACAGGCCTGGTTTGCTCTATCAGGGCATGAAAAAGGACATAAAATTTAAAATGCACTTTAACAGTGACTTAGGGCTTCTCTCCGGACCGAAAATGAAAAATTAATATGGATGCACTGGTGTTTTCCTTGGTCACTGCCGTGTTTTTCCAGTCCCTGGTGTGTTATTCCAGGCCATTTTATGGAGAGGTGTTATTTGCTCAGCTGAGTTATTCCAACCTTATCCTGTCCGATTCAGACATTCATTGGATTTCTGGACAACGGCGGCTCCTTGTCAGAAATCAGAGGGGATTTATGGAGATTTCTTCTCTAAAAGTCAATTCTGCAAAGGTTGAATTGACCTGAAATTCAGTTTTGATTTTATTTTTTTTTTTTAGTTTGTGGACTTCTCATTCCTGGAAGTGTCCAAAGCCAGGTTGGATGGGGCTTAGAGCAACCAGGAATCACTCCATTAGGAAATTTTAAATAAAATTCTTGGGGCACTGAGCAAATCAACCCCATCAGCCAGAAACTGCACCACAGGGTGAGTAAGTCCCACACCCCACTGGAGAAGTGGGAATTCTCCTAAAAGCCACCCTGAAATCCTCATTTAAGATCAACTCCTCCTTCAAACCTCTGAGATGAAACAGAATCAATTCAGTGGGAGACCAAGGACAGAACATGAGCACTGCAGGAGTGAGGCTGCTACTCCATCCCTACACTCCAGATACACCTGGGAACAAGGAGAAGGCTCCAACAAGGTTTCCTTTCCCTAAAACATCTGAGAAGATGTTTTGAGTCAAAGCTGGACCTTACCAACATCACAACCTCCTGAAGTTATTCCTGCCCAGTTATTCCCATTTCTAATTCCATCCTCACACTCCACTCCTTCCTTTCACCTGCCATTTGTAAACTTCCAGAGAGGAAAAAGCAGCTCGGATATCAACAGTTCAAGCACCTGCTCCTTCTCTGACTTCTGCCCTTCCCAAGACTTCTGTCACATTCCCTGTGAGTATTTGTTCCCAAAAATTCTCGTAATTCCCAAATTTTAAACCCCAAAATCGCCTGGCAGCACCAACAGAGGAGGAACCAAGAGTAGGAATGCTTCTGAGAAGCAGCAGATTTCCCAAAGGACATTCCCAGACTCCACCACAATCCCTGGGGATGTTGCTCAGGTTGTCCTGGAGAACCAGCTCAGATCCCAGAATCCCTGAGGCTGGAAAAGCCCTCCAGGATCACGGAGTCCCAGCTGTGCCCAATCCCCCCCTTGTCACCAGCCCAGAGCAGTGAGTGCCACGTCCAGGTTTTCCCTGGACACCTCCAGGGATGGGCTCTCCAAACCTCCCTGGGCACTTCCAAGGCCTGACCGCCCTTTCCATGAGGAAATTCCCGCTGACGTCCAACCTGAGGCCGTTCCCTTTTGGCAAGTTCACCTGATGGACCTGAGCAAGGTGCACACCTCATTCCCAAATGCCCTCCTCATTCCCAAGGCCGTTGCTCCAAATTAATTTGCTTTTCCCACAGTGGCACAACACAAGGAGAACAAAGAAAGAGACTGGATTAGATATCAGGGAAAACTTCTCCATGGGAAGGAGAAAACCCAGGGCAGGGCTGGAGTCCCCGGAGGGATTTCAGAGCCCTGTGGATGTGGCACTTGGGGACATGGGCAGGGGTGGCCCTGGCACTGCTGGGGATGGTTGGACTCAATGGTGTCAGAGAACTTTTCCGACCTCAGCGATTCCACGGCTCCGGCAGCACTTCCCAAAGCACGCTGGCAATGACAGGGGCTGCACATCCCTGTCCTGCCCATCCCTCCTGTCCTCCACAGCTCCGGCAGCAGCCGAGGCCGCTCAGGACACTCCCAGGGGCTGCCACTTCCCTGGAGCAGCTGAGGGGTCCCACAGAAGGCTCCAGAGGTCAGGGACAACAACAGCAACGCTGGAGAACCCCTGGGATCACTCGGGGCCTGATTTTCCATGTGCTTCCCAACAGCTCCTCCCCGATCCCAGTGAGAAGCAACTCTTCCCTGGCTCTGTTATTCCAAAAAAAGCCCTGGTGCTTCCCATGGATGGACACATGTGGAACAGGGCCCGGGGCTTTTGCTCATTTGGCTCCTAGTCGGGATTACCAAGGGCAGCAGCAGAAACCCAGAGGAAAATGTCAACAATCCTGGCCTTCCTCCGGCGGGGAGAGGCCTTGGAAAGGCTTTTCTTCCCCTGCCATGTGTCTGGGTTTACACTGTTGGTTTTGGCTCTTCCAAGGAAGGAAATTAAATGAGCAGCTTCTTTTTTTATCCTTCTGGAATCCTCCAGAGGAGAGAGGCTGAGCTGAGGCTGCAGGAGGACGCCGGGGTCTTTGCTCCGGCCACAGAGTTTTTGTCAGGGCTGGTGTAGAATTCCCAATCCCTCCAGGATAATTCCCTGCAGCTGTCATCACCCACACACCAGGTTCCCAAAAAAAGCTCCAGCCGCGAATCTCCCTCGGGAAAGAGCGCGAGGCCGTGGATGCTGCAGGTTGGGAAGCAAAGGGCAGGAGGATGTCCCCAAATCCCACCCTCCAAGATGCTCTTTGTCTCCTTCCCAGAACCATTAAAGCGGGAAAAGACCTCCAAGATCATCAGTCCAACCATTATCCCAGCATTTCAGAGTGCTCTGCTCACACAGTTCCAGTTTCAAGCCCCTGGTCCAAGCCCAAAGGAGGTTCTGCCCCAATTCTGCAGCTCCTGAGCTGCTCCTCCAATGCCAAGCGCGGGAAACGCCAGGAAATGCTCCAGGTATTCCTGCAGCACGGAATTCCTGCTACTGGGATGGCTGCAGCAAATATTCCCAGCTGCCTGGGCCCGCTCCAAGAAAAGGCTGAGCTAAAATTTCCACGCCAAGAAATTCAATTCTCACTCTGGGACTGCACTAAGAACTTTTAAAGGTCTGAGATACACAGAGGAAGCGGCACAAAGACAGGGAAAAAAGGGAATAGGATGGTTAAAATTCCCGGGAAAGCAGGAGATAAGGTTGCTTTCCAAGCCGGAGTTAAAGAGGTCTGAGCTACCAGAAGCCATCAGAAGCAGCAGGGAGCCCGACAAGGTGCAGGAACAACCTTCCTTGGACAGCTTTTCCAAGAGAAATCCAACAGCAGCGGCGATGGTTTTCATTTAGAACCCATTTACCTTTGTGGGAGCCAAGACAGATACAGACCCTGGGATTTGGGAACAGTTCCCAGCTCCCTAAAAACCCCCGGCAGCGTTCCCACTCTCTGATTTCACTTCACCGCAGTTTCTTCTGTTCTGGCCTCTTTCCTTGACCTTGCCCTTCCTAAATCCCAACTCCTCATTCCCCCGTCTGCCACCTCTCCTTGTCGGGCCTTGGCAATTCCTGCTGGGATTTCTTCCCTCCAGAAGCCCAGAAGGACGGGGCTGTTTCACCTCTAAACCCGCAGCCGTTACGTAAGTGCCCCTGGCAGGGGCTCCGTGCACGGGGTCGCTCGCAGCAATTTGGGATTTTAATAGACATCAAAACAGGAAAACATTCCCAGTTATGCAATCGCAGCCGTGATTGAAACCAGAAGCAGCCACCGGCTCCCAAAAAAAGAATTGGGAGCAGCCAGGCAGTGTCCACAGAGCTCAGCATTGCTGCTCCCTCCCTCTCCATCCCAGAATTCCCAGCATTTGTCCAGAAACAAACCCAGTTCCCTGGAGAGGGGCTCCCCTGCTGCTCCGGCTCAGCTTCCTCACGGGAGAGGAATTGGGAATCCCAATTGTACTTTGGGATTGGAAGATGGAGGTTCAGGGGGTTTTTCATTAACCAAGGTGCTCTTCCCACACCGCTGCTCCTCCCGAATCCTCTGCAATATTCCAACACTTTTCCAGGCTCTAGGAATTTCTTAGACTTTTCCTTACGTTTAAACCTTTCCACTTCAGGGCAGGAACAGCCCAGGAGCTGCTGGAGAACTCATCCCTGTCCTCCCATCACCTGAGCTCTCATTTTCCAGACGACAGGGAATTCTCTCTCCATCATTTCCACTGCTCCCTCCCTCTCCATCCCAGAATTCCCACCATTTGTCCAGAACCAAATCCAATTCCCTGGGAGAGGAGCTCTCCTGCTCCTCCAGCTCAGCAGCTGCTTCCTCATGGAAGCACTTCCAAAGCTGCTCTTCCAACAGAGACCTTCCCACACCCCCAGCTCTGCTCTTCCCAAGTCCTCTGCAATATTCCAATACTTTTCCAGGCCCTAGGAATATTATCTTTGGTTTATAACCTTTCAGCTTCAGGGCAGGAATAGCCCAGGACCTGGTGGTGAACTCATCCCTGTTCTCACCCCACCGGAGGAAGCCCAAAAAGGTCTCATTTCCTAAACACCAGGGAATTCTCTCTGTAATTCCCAATTTTCCAGGCTCTCACTACTGTCAGGACACTGTCCAGCTTCCCTGGAACAATTGGGTGGAGCAGCTGAACCCTGCACAGATCAGGAATTTCAGGGATTAAAGGAGATCTCGGTGCTTCAGAGGCAGCTGCGGGAGGCGAACATTCCCAAACACCACAAATCAGGGGAATAAACACCATTCGGTGAAGGAACGGGATAAAAACTCCAGGATCTACTTTGTGGCCTCTTCCCATGAGGATTGAGACAGGAACAGATTGAGGGAGAAGGGAAAGGTCACCACAGTGGGGTGAGGAGGTTTGGAAAAGCCATGGGAAGGGGATGAGCAGAGGGCAGGACAACAACGGGTAGGAGATTTCAGTGTCCCACAGCCTGGGATTTAAAACATGGATCAGCATGAGATTCCCAGCCTTCCAGAGCTGGGGTCAGCAGCGTTTGGAGGAGGGATCAGAGCATGCAGGGTTTTCAGGGAGCAGCTGGACAAGGCTCACGTGAAGGTGACACCAAGCAGCCGCCAGGCCCATCACAATCCCTTGGGACACAGCATCATGGAAGGGTTTGGGTGGGAAGGGACCTTAAAGATCATCTCATTCCATCCCCCAGCCATGGGCAGGGACACCTCCCACTATCCTGAGTTGCTCCAACCTGGCCTGGGACACATCCAGGGATCCAGGGGCAGCCACAGCCCCAGTATGGATATCCCATCAAGGAAAACTGAACCTAGGAACTTCAAGAGATCCCAGAAAGGTGTGGACAGCAGGAGAATCCCACTGCAGGAGAACACCAGAACTCTTCCAGGACTCACAGGAGTATCCCAAGCCTAACTTTTGTACGGATTTTCCAGCTTCTGTTGAAACCACAGCCAGGAATGCTCAGGCACAACCACTGCAGGCAGCACATCCCTGGTGTCCTCCCTCCCTAAATAAAACCTGCACTCAATATTCCTGTGCAAACAGCAGCTCGGGTTATTCCCATACTCCCATTATCCAACCACGTAACACAGAAATCAGGGAAAAGCATTTTTCACCCAGTTGTGCACTGGAGAATTTAAAAGCAAACACAAGGAGCTCTGTTCAGAGCTGGTTTTGCCCCTGAACCTGCCCCAAGCTCTTTTGGGACCATCCTGCAGGTTGCCACCCCCTCAGTGACCACACAGGGACAGTTTGAACGCCACCACAACGCAGAGCTTGCCCCAGATTATCCCCTGAAAACAACCCACAGGAATTTCACAGGGAATCAACAACAAATGAGGAGACAATCCAATTATCCTTTGGGATTGGAAGACTAAGGTTCAGGGGGGGTTTTAATTAACAAAACCAGGGTGCAAAAGCTGCTCAGGTCATTGTGTTGTGTAAGCAATGGTTGGGGAGCTGATTTCTCCAAATCATCAAATGGGTTCCTTCTGCTCCATCCCAGGCCTCGTAAACAAACTCATTATGTTGGATCTTGAAAGGAGTAAACAAATAGTTGGCATCTGACGCCAGAGCTCTTGCACAACCTCACCCAAACTCCTGCCCCTGCCCGGCTCTACGGGCACCCCGAGCCCCACGGCACCGGGGACACCCCAGGGACACCCCAGAGACATCCCAGGGACACCCCAGGGACATCCCAGGGACACCCCAGAGACATCCCAGGGACACCCCAGAGACATCCCAGGGACACCCCAGGGACACTTCAGAGGCATCCCAGGGACACCCCAGAGACATCCCAGGGACACCCCAGAGACACCCCAAGCACACCCCAGAGACATCCCAAGGACACCCCAGGGACACCTCAGAGGCATCCCAGGGACACCCCAGGGACACCCCAGGCACACCCCAGGGACATCCCAAGGACACCCCAGGCACAGCATGGGGCAGCATGGGACACCCCTGGTCAGGCACACCCCAGGGACAGCATGGGCTCAGGCCCAGTGCTGCTGGATGTGGCATCAGAGGGACCTTCCAAATCCCTCTGGGTTGGTGGACCAGGGCCAGCACAGGGTGGCACCGGGCCCTGTGCACGGCCTGGCCCAGCCACGTGTCACCCTCTGGCCCTGCTGGCACTGCCACCAGCATGACCACGGCACCCCAGGAGCCTCCCAATCCTGCAAAGTGCAGGGCCAGGAAGCCCAGAGGGGACAGGGGACACCAGCCTGCTCCAGGCAATCCCAGAGCTGGGAAATCCAAGCAGGGCAGGAGGTGCCAGCACTGCCCCTCCATGCCCTGTGACGCTCTTTTGGCCCAGGCCACGCTTCCTGCTGGGATCAAGCCAGGCCAGAGGTGGGAACCCCACAGTGAGAGGCTTCGGATCAAATATCCCAATATTTGGGTGATCTGAGGGATCCCAGGGTGCTGCTGGGCAGCAGAGCATTCCCTGGACAGGGCTGTGACACACACAGGCCCCAAACCCGGCCCCAAACCCAACCCCAAACCCAACCCCAACCCCTCTGCTCACATGGGGTTTTCCCCATTTCAGGGTATTTTATACCAAATCTCAAGGCCTAAACAAACACAGCCTAAAGCAAAGCCACAGCAAATGAAGATCCTGCTGGGACTGGAGTGGAAAACTTCCTTCCCCAGAGAATTTGGGTATCCTGTAAGCCCTGGTCAGCACCAGACCCAAACCCAGCTCTGAACACAACCCTGAGCAGAGCGAGGAGGAACCGCCGGCAGAGGTGACACCACCCACAGCCCAACCTCAGCAATGGTGATGTGTCCCCTTCACCCAGTACACTCCAGTGCCACCATCCCAGTGCCACCATCCCAGGGCACCTCCTGGGCCACGAGCCAGCGGTGGCTGATGAGCACCAGAGGAGTGAGGAGCCAGAAAACCACGGAACATCCTGAGCTGGAAGGACCCACAGGGGTCAGCCAGTCCAGCTCCTGGCCCTGCACTGACACCTCAAGAAGCAAGGGTGTAAAAAAAAGAAATTCCAAGGCCAGTCATTCCACATCCTGACCTTCCTGCCAAGTCCAAGCATTTGGACAACTTCCTTTGCCACAGACTCCGGATTCTGGTCAGCCCTTGGCCCAGGGCTATGGGATCGTGCTGCTCCCCATGGGATCTCTGCCATGTTCCCATCCAGCAGGAGTGGCAGGACCCAGCAGGATCCAGCCCTCCCTTGGATCCCAAACACAACCCACGGCACCTGGAAGGACGATGGGTTTGTGCTGAACCGAGGGATTCACCTCCAGGCTGGGCCCTCTCAGGGGGAACATCTGGAGGAGGCCGTGCCTCTTTCAGACACCGGGCAAAGCCAGCTCTGCCTCCATCCATCCCCTTACTGCCCATAAACTGCTACAGGAGCCCCTGCAGCCCCTTCCTCAGCTTTTAGTCCATGGAAAGCCCTCCAAACACGTTATCCCAGCTCATTCCCTGGGGATTCCCTCACAGCTAAGCCAGGTTTTTCTCCATTTCCCCACCTCCCAAGCAGGAACGGGATTGATGTCACCCACCCCGGAGCAGGGTCAGGTTCACTGTGGCTGAGCAGGGACAGGGACACATCAGGCACTGGGACGTGCTCTGATGTGACAGCATTCCCTGATTCCCTACAGTGCTCAGCACTCCCTGCACTCAACCCCACGGAGGAGGCAGCGAGCAGAGCCCAGCAGCCGCATCAGCACCAAATTTGCACTCCTACAGCAAAAGCCTCTGGCACAGAACGGAAGAAGGGAACACATGAGGAGTTTGTTTTCTCCTCCTGGGCCCAGGTTTCACTGCCAACCTCCCAGTGCTGGTGGTGCTGCAGGTCCAGCACCACCAGGGGTGACCGAGGAGGGGACGGGACAGAAAACTGCCCTAAAAAAAGCCCTCTGGCACCAAAACCCAGCAGAGATGGAGAGAGGTGACAGAGCCCGGTGATTCCCACAGCTCTGTCTCATCTCCCAGCCCCTTCCCAATCCACAGCTGAGCTCCTGGGTGATTCCCTGCTCCAAGCCTCAGCAATCCCAAGCCTTACCCGTGAGAAAGGGAGCGGGAGGGCTCTGCTGCCGCCCGCGTCCCCCGGCGCGCCCCGCCAGCCCCGCGAGGTCCTTTATCTCGTTACTCTAATGCAAACAGACTTCTGTGAGCTCTTTCACATCCAAAATTTCACCATCGCAGCGACCGCAGGCCTGGCAGCCTCTCCCCCGCCTGGAAAGGGAACAAACTTCCCAATCATTTCTAAATAACCATTTCAAGAGCACAGCTTTTCTTCTTTCATCCCACAAAAGGCAGAAATTCTGCTCGGGACCGCAAGCTGTCAACTTCCCAGCAAACCCCAAATCCCACTTAACTCTCTATTGTAAACAGTGTAGTATTGCGCTCCCACATCAATAAATAACATTCCTGAAAGAATTATTTCTGTGTTTGATTCACATTTGTTCTGCATATGCCACTGAGCCCAAGGTATTCACAACGTTCAACTCCTAAAAGCCTCGCCTTTCAAAAGGGCCGCGCGCGAGGCGCTGCAGCAAACCCTTCCCGGGGGATTCTGTGAGCCAGGATGAAATCCCAAATCGAGGATGTCATTTGTGACCCCCCCCCAACTCCTTAATTTCAGGATAAAAAAAATTAAATGGCTCCAAAGTGACTCTCAATGGGGTTGCTGAGCTTCAGGGCCCAGATGGGGCAATCGGGGCGCTTGGGTGGCCACTGGATGTTGGCCCTTCCTGGTCTGCTCCAGAGGGACCAGGATCCTTGGGAGAGGGGTTTGGGATGGTGTGGATGAGGCTAGAATGGCCAAGCCCTGGGCTGATCCCAGCGTGGGCAGCAGGAAAGGTGGGAATTGTGTCCCTGAGCCCCCTCAGGTGAGACCCCACCTGCAGAGCTGCCCCAGCCCTGGGGCCAACAGCACAAGGACGTGGAGCTGCTGGAGAGAGTCCAGAGGAGGCCCCGGAGCTGCTCCAGGGCTGGAGCCCCTGTGCTCTGGAGGCAGGCTGGGAGAGCTGGGAATGTTCCCCTGGAGAAGGGAAGGCTCCAGGGAGAGCTCAGAGCCCCTTGCAGGGCCTGAAGGGGCTCCAGNCCACAGATGGGCAAAGAGCAAAGCACTTCCTGAGGGCTCTGAAAGACTCCTGAATAAAAAGACACAACAAAGCACCAGGAGAGGGATGAAGGTGGGAAATGGGAGTAATTTGGGGCACAGACACCCAGAAATGATCCCAAATTCCTTTCCATGGATTGGCAGAAGGCTCCACTGCATTCCCACAGGTGTTTCCTCACCAAACCCACAGGGAAGATGCTCCACATCCACCATGACTCTGTGAGAGCAGAAACCCCAATCCCACAGAAATTCCATCCCTGCCCCTTCCTCACTTGGAATTCCCAAATGTGAGCAGCTGAGGAGCCCCAGCAGGGATTAACCCTCTGGAAACGAGGAATCCCTTCAGTCCACACCACAGATCCACCACCCCTGGCGCCTGCCCGGCACCGGGATGGGATTTGGGATTTGGGATTTGACCATTTCAACTCTCCACAGTGGGCGTCTGTCTCGCTGCACTAACAAAGAATTCCTCGGGAAGATTTCGGAAACAGAAGGATTATTTAGCCACCCACACACAGGCAAAATTAACCAGTCATGGAAATTCAAGATAATAAATGCCATAATTTTGCCTTTAACTTCACAATTTTTTTTCCCCCCCTAAAAGTGAATGTTTCTAATTTATGGAGAGAGAGAGAGAGAGAAAGAGGGGGGGGAAAGAATAAAAAAACCCTTTCATTACTTTGTTTTTCCATGGATCAGAACTCCCCAAATATAAGGAATTAGCACACTAATGTAAACACCCGTCTGCTCGTGGCGCTGGAACAGATTTACCCAGGCACTACAAAAGGCTGCCCCTCACTGATTACCAACCCCAAGTGGAGACTTTTTGTATAAAAACAACCCCATAAAGCTTTTTTTCATCTAAATGAGAAAGTGGTCGGGCTCCACTGTTCCCAAGAAATGCTGGAAAGGAGGAGTTACAGCTCCGGAGATCACAGGGAGAGCCACGGGATGGGAAAGGTGAGGGGAACCTGGAGGGGACGGGAAACCTACCCCTCCAGCCATGGAGCACCAGGCTCTGAAGCAATTAATGGGGATGGGAAGCAAATGAACGAGGAATTTGGTGACCACGGGAGCCGCTGAGGGGGTTTCCAAAGGATTGGAGGCTTGTGGTTTATGGATTTGGGTGTCCGGGCAGGACGAGCCCCAGGTGCAGGCCCAGCGAGCCCACAGGTTCTCCAGCAACCAAGAACAAACTTATTCCATTTATTTCCTTCAGCTGCAACACTTCCAGAGGCTCCCCTGGGCTTCCCAGGAATGACAAAGGTTGGGAAAACCCTCTGAGATCACCGAGGGCAAGTTCTGTCCTGATACCCCCATCCCCACTAAACCCTATCCCAAAGTGCCACATCCCCTCGTTCCTGAACACTTCCAGGGCTGGTGCCTCCAGCGCTGCCCTGAGGAGCTGCTCCAGTGCCTGACCACTCTTCCAGCGAGGCAATTCCTCCTCACATCCAACCCTTCCCCACAAACCCCTTGGAAATGAGCCTCCCAGGAACCCGAATGCCGTGTGACACAAGGGGAACAACAGCCCCATGACTACAACATCCACCTCCTGCACTCCAAGGATTCCCCCAGGACACACTCCTGGATTTCCTGCTTCCCGTGCTCATTCCCTGGGAGTGCTGAGCAGCCAGCAGGACCTGCCCTCCCCTTCTCCTCAGCTGGCTGAGATGTTGTGTGATAGCAGCACCAACACCAGTCCCTTTCCTCTTCTTTTTCTTTTCTTTTCCTTTCCCTTTCCCTTTCCTTTCCCTTTCCCTNAACTCCTGGATGATGAGACTGGAAAAACAAAGGGAAGAGAAGCTGGAGTCTCCCAGACATCAGCAGGGAAGGAGGAACCACCTCAGGAACGGCCATGGGATGGTGCAAAACCCAGAGAAGTTCACCAGCTCAACCCTGGCTCTGACACAAAGCCCAAGTTTGCCTCCAGCCTGAGGCCTCCAGGCTTCCCAATCCCAGCCCCCTTCACTCCGCCTGGAACTTAAAGCGAGGAATGATTTAAAACCTGGGTTTTTTAAGGGAAAAAAAAAGGTTGATTCGGTCTGAGGAGCCAGTGAAGGGAACCCTTCAGTCTGGATCTCCAGTGGGACGGGACATCAGGGATTGATTGCTCCGGTTTAAGCGTTCCTTGGGCCCCTGCTCAGATAATCTCCATGGCTCCCAGGCCCCACTGAAGTGGTTTCCAAGAGCTAAAGCCTTGGATCAGCCTGTCAAACCCTGGGACAACTCTGGGAAAGCCAGAGCCAAATGCTGGAATTGGGAGCCTGCCCTTCAAACCCCAGAGCGTGCACACACCAAATCAATAATGCACAGTGGCAACCCCAAGCTGCTTTTCCCAGCCCCTTCCCAAAGTCCTGGCAGCCCAACTTCCCCATAGCCCCTTCCCTGCAGTCAAATCCCAAGAGAAATGAAAATTTTGGGGGAAATTGTGGTTTTGGCACTCTAAGTGCACCTTGGATCAGAGTTATTTGCTCATGATGACCATTGAGCCCTGAACAATGGGATTTATGCAGGGAAGGGATTCATGGAGCCAAGCAGGGATCCAAAAATATTTCTTAGGGAAGGTCCTCAAACGTGAGCCACACAAAACCTCAGTCTAAGAGCCCAAAAATTGGCACCTGAGTGCCAAAAGCAAACCCAGAACTCCTCACCTGCCCTGTCCCTGCTCCCTACCCCCTGCCCAGCCTCTGGATGTTCCAAGGCTGGGCCTGAACACACAGCTGACAAATTTACACCAAATTACCACAAACCTGATGCCCCAAAGGGGAATTATCCCAAATTCCTCTCCCAAAGCTGCTCTTACATTTCCCACACCCCGGCCTCAGTCCCAGGCTCACCCCTACACCACATTTTTGTTCTTTTACACCACAAAGTGGCCACCAGTTAAAAATAACTCTTGTGGTTTTTTTAGTAGAATGGGTATTTCTTGAAACTTGACAAAAAATATGGAATGACTTGGTGGGAAGGGACATTAAGGATCATCCTGTTCATCCCCTGCCCATGGGGCACTTCCCACTGTCCCAGGTGCTCCAAGCCCCAATGTCCAGCCTGGCCTTGGGCACTGCCAGGGATGCAGGGGCAGCCACAGCCACAGGGAATTCCAGCCCAGCCCCTGCCCACCCTCCCAGCCAGGAATTCCTTCCTAAAACCTCTCCTAATCCTATTTTCCCTCAGTTTAAAGCCATTGCCCCTTGTCCTGTCCCTCCATGCCCTTGTATACACATA
>VYXG01004283.1:224421-277247 GCA_013397235.1 Lanius ludovicianus
AATATTATTTTTTTTTTAATCCGTGCCACACAAAGAAACCCATTATGGAGAGCAAGCTGGGATCCACACAGGAATCCTTGGATGCCCTCCTATGGAGTAAGTGCCTGACAGCCCCTTCAGCTGTGCCCTCACCCCCAGAGCAGTGACGGATAATTCAGATTTCAGACATCACAGTGGCTGAATTCTGACTGATAAGAACCTCCCTGCAGCCCTCACATGGCCTCTGCCAGTGGGAGCTCCAGGAATGCCCTGGCACAGGAATGAGCTGCCAGGCCAGGACACCCTTCTGATCTCCTGGGTGTCACCTCCTGGGCCATGGTAGGAGAGCCCAGAGGGTGGGAGAGAAGCTCTCATCAACAAGGGCACTTCTGTGTCTTTTTCTCTCATCATTTCTCTACCTGTGGAATTCAAAACAACAATCCAAGGCCAGGCTGGACATTGGGGCTTGGAGCACCCTGGTCTATGGAAGGTGTCCCTGCCCATGGCAGGGGTGGCACTGGCTGGGATTTAAGGTTCCTTCCCACCCAACCCATTCCATGGTTCTCAGATTAACTGAAGAAATTGCTGCCCTGTGGATACTAAAAAGCTAAAAGCAGAGAAATTCTTCAGCTTTCTGCAGTATCTTGTGAAAACCTTGCTTTCTCACGCAGCTACCTGAGAAACAGTTTGAGGCTTTTGTAAACCAAGACTTCATCTTGCACCTGTGAATTTGTTTTCCAATATTGTTATGGTACACTGAGGAAAATATTTTGAATGGGTGTTGTAGAGCCTCAAGCAATCATTCTGGGAGGTGGTTGATCAAGGGACCAATAACATCATGCCACTCTTGCAAACCAAGTTATATAAACGAGTTTATAATTAATTAAAAATCCCCATTTATCCTCGGCCTCGACTTGTGTCGTTTCTCGCTGTCCCCGGTACCACAGCAACACTGCCCACTAAGGAATTTGACCAAAGTTGCTCTTTTCTTGTGCATGGAATCTTCCACTCCTGATGATGCAGGAAGGGCTGGAGGGAAACCAGTGCCCACCAGCAGAATCCCCTTGTGAAGGGAAATGCCCTACAAAGCCCGGCCTACTAAAGACCTGNGGGCTTGGAGCACCCTGGTCTATGGAAGGTGTCCCTGCCCATGGCAGGGGTGGCACTGGCTGGGATTTAAGGTTCCTTCCCACCCAACCCATTCCATGGTTCTCAGATTAACTGAAGAAATTGCTGCCCTGTGGATACTAAAAAGCTAAAAGCAGAGAAATTCTTCAGCTTTCTGCAGTATCTTGTGAAAACCTTGCTTTCTCACGCAGCTACCTGAGAAACAGTTTGAGGCTTTTGTAAACCAAGACTTCATCTTGCACCTGTGAATTTGTTTTCCAATATTGTTATGGTACACTGAGGAAAATATTTTGAATGGGTGTTGTAGAGCCTCAAGCAATCATTCTGGGAGGTGGTTGATCAAGGGACCAATAACATCATGCCACTCTTGCAAACCAAGTTATATAAACGAGTTTATAATTAATTAAAAATCCCCATTTATCCTCGGCCTCGACTTGTGTCGTTTCTCGCTGTCCCCGGTACCACAGCAACACTGCCCACTAAGGAATTTGACCAAAGTTGCTCTTTTCTTGTGCATGGAATCTTCCACTCCTGATGATGCAGGAAGGGCTGGAGGGAAACCAGTGCCCACCAGCAGAATCCCCTTGTGAAGGGAAATGCCCTACAAAGCCCGGCCTACTAAAGACCTGCTCACCCTGTAAATGCATTTTATCAACCTCGACGCATTAAAGACATGCTCAGCCTATAAAGAATCCTCCTTCAGCTTTCCTAAAGCAAAGCTGGGACAGCAAACCCAGGAGTCTGCACCCAAGGGATGCCCTAAACCCACAATTTATCACCTGCCACTTCCTCCAACTCTTCCTCTGCCTTCACAAAGAACCATCAGGTGAGACGGGACAGGAAAAACTCAATTATCCACATTAAAAATCAATTACATTGTTTAGAGACAATGAGCAGCTGCTTCCACCTTGCACCAAATCCTTCAATGTCCATGTCCATCCACCGTGTCACCTGCAGGAACAGCCCATGGTCACCACACTGCACCCCCACAGCACCCAGCAACGGGAAAAACACAGAAAAAACTCTTAGGAGGGGAAAATCTGCAGTGCCTCCTACGTGAATCTGTGATCAATGCCTCAGTATTCCATGGGGTTGGAAAAAATCCAAGGGGATCCCAGCACCTGCCAGGCTGCTCTTGTACCATGGAGCACACTGGGGTGACCCTCAAGGACAGGACTCACTTGGGAGCCTCTCACAGGGGAATGGGGAAGGAGAAAGGACAAAGGGACACCAGCTGTGCTCCCAAAAACCATTCCAGCTGGCTGCAGGAGGATAATTAAATAAATAATAGAGGAGTGGTGTTGGAAGAGGTGGGTAAGGCACTTGTGAGCTCTGGGAAGATGGTCAGCAACCCTTCCTTGACCACCATTCCCTTGGGAATTCAACAGGAACATCCAGGAAGGGGAATTCCACCCCAAACTTCAGCCATGGGCACAGCCTGGGGGGATCCAGGGACGAGGTGACCGAGGTGTCCCTGCTCCATTCCCATCCCACCACACGTTCCCTGCTTGCCCGTAGGGATGGTGGGGCAGAGCAGGAGCTCCAGGGCCCTGCACAGAGCTTTGTAAGGCGAGGTGGCACCAGGGGATGTTTCCAAGGTTTCCCTGCTCTTGGAGCCTGCCCAGCCTGCAAAGCTTGGCCCTTCTCACCCCTCTCCCCTCCGGAGCAAAACTCATCCAACAGCACCTTCTGGAAGCTCTCCAGCTTCCACCAGAACCGCTCCTGAGCCTTCCAGACACATCACCCCCACCTTGAGAGGCAGAATCCCAGCCCTGGCTGCCAACATTTCCCTCAGAATCCCAAAAAGCAGCACAAAGCATCTCCTAACACCACAGCACTCTGTATCCCAGCCCGGGCGATTTGGGAAATGTGGAAGGCATTAAAGGCCTCACTTTCCCTCAGCAGAGAGGACCATGGACCTACAAACAACGCCTTGGAGGCATTTCAGCAGCTTCATCTACACAGGGGCCTTTTTTCATGAGGACTTTTTAAGTCAATCAGAAATCGGCGGGGCTGGGAAGCCGTAAATTCGGCTTAAAAGGGAGAAAAGCAAATAAATGTTTGGAGAGGCGGGGGGGAAAGGGGAGGGAAAAAATGGGAATCACTGAAGGCTTCCAAAGCCTTGTTTGTTTGTGATAAAGCTCAGCTGTACACAAGCTGTCCCAGCCGGGCTCGGCCTGCTGACATTTCCCTGCAGTGGCACCACGGGGAGCGGCGAGCAAGGGGGTCTGTCAGCATTTTATCAGCAGCAACTGCTCCCAGGGCTTTGTGAGGCACAAAAGCTCCTTTCCTTTTCCTCAGCCTCGTGGTCACTCAGGACGTGAAGGCTCTGACTCAGAGGAAATTACTGAGATTTAAAAACCACATCACACAGAGCAGGGTTTGGTACCGGGGCAGGAACAAGGAAAGGACACAGCACCCAAAATTTGGAGTTCTGAGGGGAAAACATCTCCAAAAAAGCTCTTTGGGATATGTAGAACCAACTGGGGAGTCCCAGCGTGGATATTATGGGTATTAAGGCTCCATAAGCCAAGAAGTGATAAAATGAGGGAAATAATTCAGTCAGCCAGCAGCAAACTCATCCTGTCCTTATTTCTATACAAAACAAAAGCACGGCATAAAATTAAACCTTAAAGACTCCAAGGTGGGCAGAGCTTTGCAGACAAAATCCCCGGAGAGCAACAGGAGAGGGGAAAGACGGGATTCATGGAATACAGACAGAGACTGGCTGCAGTGGTGTCCAGCCCTTGGCCACCATCCCACAGGAACTGCAGGACTGAGCCCCAGTGCCTCGGGACACCTGGGAGCACTCCCAGATTTCAGAGGTTTCTATAAAACAGGGAAGAGCCAGAGGCAGGGCTGGGCCACGTGTACCCTCCATAAATCCCATCATCCCTCCCTGGGGGAGGGAATATTATTGCCCCTGTTCATGGAAGAGCTGATCCAAGTCTCCCTGGATGGGATAAATCCACATTCCAGGACAATGATCTCATGGCAGGCTCTCCCCATCTGAGGCCCTGCACACAGGGCTCAGGGCATGGACAGGGGACACTTCAGCACCTTCACAGGGTGATCCCAAAGCTCCCCAGCACGAGTCCTCCACTCCTCCCTGGGCAGGGGCTGGAATTCCCAGAGCAGCTGGGGCTGCCCCTGGATCCCTGGCAGTGCCCAAGGCCAGGTTGGACATTGGGGCTTGGATCCACCTGGGACAGTGGGAGGTGTCCCTGCCCGTGGCTGGAGTGGCACTCCCTTCCCCACAAAGCATTCCATGGTTCTATGGAATCACCACATCCCAAGGACCCCAAGGAATCGTGCACCCAGCTGGGATCCTGTGGGACAAGGATGGCACTGCCCAGGTATGGCAGGGGGACACCAGTGACAAGGTCAGGGGCTGGAGCACCCTGGAGGAGAAGGCTCCTGGAAGAACCTTCAGTCGCCACAGGAGGTCACCAGGAAGATGCAGGAACAAAACATGACTGGTTCTTACTGAAGATAAGGAAAAAACTCCAGAGATGCTGCAGCCTCATCCATGGAGGGTTCCACGATAAAATCCCGAGAAAAGCCTGACCTTGAGCAGGACACTGAACTGAGAGAGCTCCCCTGGCTGTGCCTTACAAACCAAATGTTCTCGTGTTCTCTGAGGGTCCTCCCAGCTGCACTTCCAGTGCGACAGATGGGGCTGAGCAGCATTGGGGACGTCGGGTTTCACAGAATCCAGAGTGGGAGTGGTGGGAAGGGATCTTAAATCCCATCCCATTCCACCCCATCCATGGCAGGGACACCTTCAACTTTCCCAGGTGGATCCAAGCCCCAGTGTCCAGCCTGGCCTTGGACATTGCCAGGGATCCAGGGGCAGCCCCAGCTGCTCTGGGAATTCCAGCCCAGCCCCTGCCCACCCTCCCAGGCAGGAATTCCTTCCCAAGATGCCAGCCCAAGCTGCCCTTTCCCAGTGGGAAGCCATTCCCTGTGTCCTGTCCCTCCAGCCCTTGGCCCCAGTCCCTCTGCAGCTCTCCTGGAGCCCCTTCAGGCCCTGCAAGGGGCTCTGAGCTCTCCCTGGAGCCTTCCCTTCTCCAGGGGAACATTCCCAGCTCTCCCAGCCTGCCTCCAGAGCACAGGGGCTCCAGCCCTGGAGCAGCTCCGGGGCCTCCTCTAGACTGCAAAGGGAGGGTTAAGGCAGCTCCAACCTTCCAGGTTTGTGTCCAGTTTCTGAAGCTCAGGGAACAGCTTCTTCCCCTGCCCCATTTTTCCAGCCCATTCTCCCCTAGGAACATCCCACGTGTGCATCCATGGCCCCCATATGAGCTCCATTCCCAAACGAGACCTGCAGTAGCTGCAAACACAAACTCTCCGAGCTGCAGCTGCACCAACAGCCCCGTGCTGTAAAGACACTTCAATAACCCCTGAAATGGGACATTTGAAAATCCCCGATTTACGGGGCCAATGCCCCTCTTTAAAGCAGCCGAGCGGGCACAGGTGGCTGATAAAAGCTGACTTTAACAGCCACACTTGCAAAAGAAATTTATAAGAGTTAGCAAAGCTCACAGCCCTTTAATTGCATGTCAAATGCTGGGCTCCGAGAACTAAACCAGATTCCCCACAGGCTGTGCCAAGTGCTTCCAGATATTCTGTGTCTGGAGCGGATCCCGCTGCTACCAAGGGGTTAAAATGCAGCCTCTGAGGCCAGGGAAGCTTGAAGGCAATGCCACCAAGCCTGAAGGAAAGCAGAGAGCGTTTCTGCCAGCTTTGTTCCAAATGAAAGGTTATTAAAAACAGCCCCAGTCGCTGTTAACAGGAACAGCCCGACGAGGAGGCGTTTACAAAGCATCTGAACTTGTAAATAAATGGAATTAATACCCAGCAAATTCCTTTGATCCACAGGACACGAATTCCCTTTCCCTGCAAATCTGCTCATTAATAGTTCCACGTTCCACTTGTGTCACTCGCCAGCGAGTCCAGAGGAAAACACTTCAAGTCACAAAGAGCATCTCCAGCTTTTCCTCTGCCAAGGGATTTTTGGGAAGGCCCCAGGAGAGGCTGATGAGGAGCCGCAGCAGCAGGAGGAGGACACCGAGGGAATTCTTCCCTCGGAGGCAGGTAAGGCCCTGGAATGGATTTCCCAGAGAAGCTCTGGCTGCCCCTGGATCCCTGGGAGTGTCCAAGGCCAGGCTGGAGCACCCTGGGATAGCAGAAGGTGTCACAGAACATGGAATGAGATGGTCCTGAAGGCCCCTCCCAACCCAAACCATGCCAGGATTCCAGGATTCCTTCAGCAAGGTGCTCACAGATGTTAATGCTAAATATCACACATGGCCCCAGACACCCAACATCTCACACACAGATCAAAGGCAGCGGCCTCACAGTCCCCCTGGAGCACCTGGAGACCGGGATCTGCCCTCGGGACCAGGAGGCACTGCAGGGTCAGGGGTTCCGTGCAGGGACGTGCCCCAGGAGCAGCCCCGAGCCACCTGCAAACCCCAGCATGCTCACCCCGCCCCACAGCCCGTCCTCTGCCCTCCTGTGGCACCTCTGGAATCACAGAGAGCCCGGCACGGGCACAGAGGGGACACCACAGGTCTGCAGGAGAGCCCTCGTGCCAGCTGATCCCATCTAGGCCAGGCCCAAACTCCATAATGGTTTTGTTGTTGTGTTCCTGCTCTGTGCTGTGAGGTGGGAGGGGAGGGACACAGCCACGGCGAATTCAGTCAGCCCTGGGTGCATGGAGGGGTGGCCTGGCCACCTTCTCCCCTGGAGCCAGCCACAAACACCTGGAGAGAAACCAGCCAGGAGAGGAACAGGCCACGGTCAGGGCAGGTTTCTGCAGTCAGAACCAAACGAACCAAACCACAGAGGTGTAAAATCCACCCAGCTTTTTTCCATGCTGTCACCTCCCCACCATCCATTCCTAGTGAGGATGATGAGGCACAGATGGATTTTCTGTGGACATAAAGAAACAACAGAGGCTGCAAAGAGGAATAGCAGGAAAAAGGAGGAGGAAAAAACCTAATCTGGATTATGTTGGAAATAGGGGAAAAAAGGGACTGGAAAGAGGAAGAATCCAGGAGATGGGAGAAGGGGGTGTTTGGTCCAGTGGGCAAATAAACAGGAGGGAGAAGTTATCAGAGCAAGAAATATCATGGAATCATGGAATGGGTTGGGTGGGAAAGGATCTTCAGGATCACCCAGTGCCACCCCTGCCATGGCAGGGACACCTCCCACTGTCCCAGGCTGCTCCCAGCCCCAATGTCCAGCCTGGTCTTGGGCACTGCCAGGGATCCAGGGGCAGCCCCAGCTTCTCTGGGAATTCCAGCCCAGCCCCTCCCAGCCAGGAATTCCTTCTCAAGATCCCACCTAAGGTTCCAGGTCCTGTTCCCACAGCCCGGCTCTGACACCCCCAAAGCAGCACAGGGGTGGAAACTGCTCTTCTCCAGAACTGTCCTTCCTCTACTTGACCCAGAACTTTCCACAGCCTTTGGAGAGGTTCTCCTGAAGGAAAAGGCCACAATTGAGGCACCCAGAGCGCAGTTCCCAGCAGCATCCCGAGGACAAGGCGCCGTGAATGTGACAATCCCAGGAAACCCCAAACGCTCAGCGCTGCCCTGCCTGGGAAGCGTTTCCATCCCCGCCAGGAAGCTCTGACACCCTGTGCCAATGGGGAACGGCTTCCCAAGACCTTCACCAATGCTCTGGGAAGCTGAAAACATGGGAAAAAAAACCCTGGAGCAGAAGATGCTCCAAGAGGACAGTTCTGTTTGTTTTTAGTGGGCAGACAAAGGGGAAAGCTGGCACGGGGTGGGTGGGAATCAGGGAAAGCAGCTGGAGATGGAGTTTTCCCTGCACAGGGAAAGACAGCTCCCTCTGCTCCTGGATCCAGGGAGAAGTTGGAAGCACCAATACCTCCAGGCATCTCCTGCTTCTCCTTCCTTAAACACAGGAGCAGTTTCTGCCCCAAACCTTCCCTGGCCTCAGCCACCCCAGCAACACACACAGCAGCCCAAACCAGCCCCATTCCAGCTTTCCCTGTTCCTTTTCCCAGCATCCTGCTTTAGTTTTTTCCCTACAAATACTTCTTAAACTCTTCCCAAATCTGCCTGAGGCACGGGAAAGCTCCCTGCCCTCTGCTCCTGCTGCAGCACAGACTTGGAATGCCCAGCAGGATCATCGCCAACAGGCTGCTCCCAGCCTTCCTCGTCCTCTTTGAGTCGTGTTTCCCCTAATTCCTGAGTTTTTTCCTTGAGATGCCCAGAGGTACCCAGGACGTGTCTGTGGAAGGTGTTTGGAACATCAGGAATGGGAACACATCCAGACCTCCATTTCCTTCCCAATCCTGCAAAGGAAGCAGTGGAGTCCCCTCCCCTGGGCGATTTAAACCCTTGTGGTTGTGGCACTTGGGGACATGGGGCAGGGGTGGCCTCAGCAGTGCTGTCCCCCATCCCTCTGCAGCTCTCCTGGAGCCCCTTCAGGCCCTGCAAGGGGCTCTGAGCTCTCCCTGCAGCCTTCCCTTCCCCAGGGGAACATTCCCAGCTCTCCCAGCCTGCCTTCAGAGCACAGGGGCTCCAGCCCTGGAGCAGCTCCGGGGCCTCCTCTGGACTCTCTCCAGCAGTACTTGGGACAAGGGCTGGAGGGACAGGACACAGGGAATGGCTTCCCACTGGGAAAGGGCAGCTTGGGCTGGCATCTTGGGAAGGAATTCCTGCCTGGGAGGGTGGGCAGGGGCTGGGCTGGAATTCCCAGAGCAGCTGGGGCTGCCCCCGGATCCCCGGCAGTGCCCAAGGCCAGGCTGGGCATTGGGGCTTGGATCCACCCTGGGATAGTGGGAGGTGTCCCTGCCATGGCAGGAAGGGAAGGGGATGAGCTTTGAATTCCCTTCCCACCCATCCCATTCCATGATTCCACAGAGCAGAGCTGCTGTTGCGCTCCCAGTTTTCATCCCCTACAGTACCAGAAGACTTCAACCTCTGGTTTCCACTCTAAAACAACAAAACCAAAGGAATTACAAGTGACAGCACAACAATCAGGAATCCCATTTTTTCTCTGGAGTTCTACTGGATCTGGGATCCAATCTCTGGAGCCCAGAACAACCACAGGTGACACTTCCACCTTCACCCTTTGATGACCCAGCACAGAGGGCAAACCCATCCATCCCCAGCGTAAAACAAACCCCCAGTTCCAGGTTTCAGCATTCCCTCTCTCATCCCAGAGAAATCCTGATTTCTCCCAGAAATCTGGCCTGGGAACAGCAGAACAGGGCCTTCATCAGCATATGATGAACCAAGAAGTGATGAACCAGAAGTGCTGAGCCCCACTCAGATGGCAGCAGGTGGAGACCCAAATGGACGCCAGCGGGGTGTCCCCCCCGTCCCTTCCCTGTCCCCACCAGAACTTGTCCCATCCAAGGAGCCGGGGAAGGGGAACAAAGCCGGGCTGGCCTGGAGGAACTGAAGGACGTTCTTCCCCCGGAATGAAAGCTGTTCTGAATTTGCCATAGACGGGAATTAGAAGAAGATGTGGAGAGGCTGAAACGACCTGAGCTTGTCAGCAGAACTGGGGGGTTTTGCAGAAAACTTCGGAGAGGAGGGAGGTTTGGGCTGCTGCAGGATCCCCTCGGTGGCTGCTGCAGCACCCGCCTGCAATTTGTCCCGGAGTGTCACAGGAAGGGCAGGCAGCTCGGCCCCGTTCCCTGAGAACTGAACCACCACTCCCTGAGAACTCAGCTGGAGCAGGCCCAGCCCCCAGCATTAACCCACTTCCATCTCAGCAGCCCCAGAGTGAACTCCCAGCGTTGGAGCCGTTCCCTTCCACGGGCATCACTCACAGCCCAGCAGCACCGAGGGCCGGATGAAGCTCCCTGGGAATTCCACAGCAGCGACGTTCCCAAAAGGGGATTTTGGTCCCTGCTGCACAAGGTTTCACGTCCACCATTTGCAGGAAGGATCAAGTTTTGCTCACCTGGACAAAAAGCCCAAATCTGAGCGCAGGGGCTGTGTGGGGTGGGGGTGACACACGGAGTTTGTGTCCCCAGGTGTGACCTTGGCACAGCACCAGGGTTTTGTCACGGCCACCAAGGGTTTCGCAGCTCCAGGGACAGGGAAGGAGTCCTTGGCATGGGAATGGGATGGGATTTATGTCCCTTTCCCACTCAAATCATCCCATAGCTCCATGGCTGTGGGACAGCAGGAATGCTCCCAAAACCTCCTCAGCTTCTCCTCCACATCTCCAGAGTGCCAGGGCAGGAGCAGTGCCCAGCTGGAGAGCACGGACAGATGAAACCAGTCCACATTACCAAACCATCCATGGAATTTTTAAGAGGAGAAATCTGGGAAAACCCAGTCCATTTAAAGGTTTATTAGCAGCTACACTGCAACAAGCTGAGGAATTCATCATCCTGGGCTGCAGCATCCCCATGGGAGCCATTCCCAGGGATTTCTGAGGTGATTCCCTCCCCTCTCCTGACAGGGCCATACTGCCCAGAGCCCTGTGCTCCTCCACACCAAACCAGGCACAAAACTGAGTTAATTTGGGCTCTGCCCGAGCTGCCTCAGCTCCAGAGCTGGCACCACCTTGGCATCCTGGTGCTCCCGGCACAGCCATCCTGGGAGCCACTCCCCAGCCCCACAGTGAAAACCAGGAGAAGTCAGAGCGGGAAAAATCATGGTGCCCAACCCAAAAATCCCAGTCCAGGCTGGGTGAAAGGAGTTTAACAGCCCCTCTTTCCCAGCTAAAATCCCATAAACACAACAGCAACTCCTGACAGCTCAATGGAAGGAGCAAGGAGAGCTCCTGCCTCAACCTGGCACTTTGCCTTATTAATTATTAATGATTATTATTAATTATACCACACTATAATGGTTGGAAAATGTCCATGGCTGGGCTGGATTTGGTTTGGAGCACCCTGGGATGTGGAAGGAGTCAAGAGGTTGGAACTGGATGATCTCTAAGGCCCTTTCTCAACCCAACTCATCCCATGGTTGGAAGATAAAGGATTCATTTCCAACACCTCTGGATTTCAGGGCTTTTAAAAGGTCTAAAAGGCAACCACACAAAAAGCTGGGCCAGAATTTGACTGCTCTGTGGTTAAACTTTGGATTTTCTGGTGCAGCCATGTCCAGAGAACGTGGATCCACTGCTGGGACCCCCCAGGCCCCGTGGCCATTACTCACCCAGATGCTGAAATAAAAAAGGCCATGATTTAGCAGTTTCATTTCTGAGGTCATAAAAGGAACTGAGAGGGATCCCCATTTATTAATAAAGTTCCTATGGAGTATAAATTTTCAATGCAGACTTAAAGGCACAGAATTCCTCTTAAATAAACAGCGAAACCTCCCCAGAACGCCAGGAAACGGGGAATAAAAAGCTCTTTTATGACAATAAGCACATTTGCACTCCAGGTCTGTGATGTGGGAGGGAGCAGGGGGAAAGCACAAGGAAGGGCAGGGGAACAGAACCTGCTGAGATCTGCACAAAGCCCTCAGCACCTCCCCAGATGTGTTCTGGCCCTACAACGCTCCCGGTGGCTGCGGCTGCTTTTCCCATCAAGGGCTGCCCCATCCATCCCAGCCCTGCCCGGCTCCCACGGTGCCGAGGGATCACATTTAACCTCAAGCTCCTGGCCTGACATTTCACTCAGGAGCCACTTCAAAAACCCTGCCCAGTTCTCAGATCTTTCCCATCTCCTCCTACTCTGTTTCCCCGTAGTTCTCATCCTGTCCCAAGACATCGCTGGTGTTGCTCAGGGTCCCCAGGTGCCGGGCAGGGGATGGAGGACGGTGACAGACCCCACAAAAAGCCACCTCCTGGCTCTGGGATTTCTCACACTTCATCTCCAGAGCCCCAGTGAGCAAAGAAAACCCTGGAGGTTCCCAACTTCAAAGGTTGGACCTAATGATCTCAGAGGCCTTTCCGGGCCTGGATGGATCCGGGACTCGGTGACGGGAGCGGTGGCTCCGGCTCGGGGCAGACACTTGGGGAAGCTTTGTCTCAGAAAGCTTCCAGATCAAACACGAGTGGCAAGCGATGAATCCCTGCCCAGAGAGGGCTGCTCAACACTCTTAAAATAACAGATTTTGGGGCCAAGGCATAATGAAAAAATAGCAGGGTCTTCCAGAGCCGTCTGAGGTTTTCATCCGGCGCTAAACAAAAACTCCTTTTACTGTTTTCCTCGAGTAGGTTCAACAAAGGATGCTGAGGGCAGTGCCCAGCGGAATTCCCGCTGCCCATCCAGCTCCTCCTCGGCACGGAGGAAGGGGATGGCTGCAAACATTCCTAAATCCTGAGAGTATCCAAACCAATCTTTAAATGAGAATATGTAAACCAGAGCCCTCTCAGTGACACCTCTCCTATCCATCACTTCTCCAGTGGGACACAGCATCCCACGGCCTGTGGGAGCCTCTTCCCAAAATCCTGCGAGCCCAGCCCGTGGCTGTCCATCTCCCTTCCCATCCCTCCAGCCCCAAAGATGTATTTCCTCTCCTAAGACTTTAATATCCCAAGCAGACGAGCAGCAGGAGCGAAGATTAAGAAGGTCTCGTTCCTAAATTTGACTGGAGAATCAAATTCCTGCTCCCCAAACCTGCCCAGGAGCAGAACCCCCCATCCCATTATCCCCATCCCGCTGTGGAAATCCTCCCAGCCACCGGAGCGACCTTTCCAAAGGCTCTCCTGCTGCATCCAAGCTGGGAAAATTCCCTTATTTTAATAACCAGCCTTACTTTGGCTTGTTAAAGCAAACCCCCGGCAGGGGAAGCAGCGGGAAGTTCAGCTCTGAGGGTGCCTCTGGAAGTCCCAGGGCAGGATAAATTCCAGCCCCCGTGGAGCAGGAGCTTCCAGAGGCTCTGGCTGAGCCCAGCCTTGGCACGGGCAGAGCCAGCCCACGTGGCAGGGACACAAATCCCAGCCAGGGCTCCATGACCTCTGGAGAGCAGGGAATGCTGCTGGAGCGGCAACGTCCCTAGAAAGGCACCGGGACCCAGCTGACCCCAAACAACACTGGAACAATTCCAGCTGTGCTGCCCAGGGTTACCCTGAGTCCAGGAACATCAGGGATGAGGATAATCGGGAATGCGAGCCAAAGTGCGTTTTTGGGATGTTTTGCTGGGCCATCAAAAGGCCACTGGGCAGTGTCTGGAGACCTGGAAGTGTCCCTGTGTCCCCCAGAATGTTGGGAAGCGCTGGTTCCTGTGGCTCTGGAAGCAGGCAGGGAAATGTGGTTGTGTTTAAACAGAACCCAGGGAGGGCCAGGACTTCCCAACGGAATCACCGTGTGCCACATCCCACCGATCCCCAGCATTCCCAGGAACCCGCTCCGAGTCCCTCGTGCTCCACAGCCTGGGTATGGCCACCTCCAAGGGGACAGTCCAGGGTGTGCAGCAGCTGCTGGGGCTGGCTCGGGGCTCCAGGGATGGGATCCCTGCCCAGCGTGGGAGATGTTCCCACTGGGGGCTGGGAATCAGCCTTGCCTGGAGGATCAGGATGGGATCGGAGCAACAGCTCCTGGCCAAGGGCTTTGTCCTGGGCAACCTCCAGATGCCGAGGGCTCTGCTGCCCTTCCCATCCCTCATTCCCACTGCCTCCCCCTGGATTCTGCACCCTCCCACCTCACCCCTGCACCCCTCAGGTGCTCCTGAGCTCACCCAGCAGCCTGGAGCTGCCCCACGTCCCCCCACTGTGCTCCACAGGAATCCCAGGAATCCCAGAGACCCCAGCTCTCCATCATACCTGTGTGATCCCACCACTGCCAGCATCCCTTTGGAGAAATCCCAGAAGAGCTCGCCAGGACGGAGCAGATGGAGAGGCCCAGAGCCAGCACTGCTGGGCAGGACAGGAGCTGCTGCCACAAAATCCCATCCTGGCATCCAACCTCGGAACTGCACTTTGCCAAGGAAGAAGGCTCACCCCGCTTTGGATTTGTGGCAGAGCAGCAGGAAGGGCAGCTTAGGCACGAGGCAGATTTTTATAAAATGCCAATTCTCACGGAATCATTAAGAAAGTGCCACAGTGGCACATTTCATCACCGAACCAATGGATCAAAGGTGAGTTTGAAATTGAAAAACAACTGGCAGATGCTCAGGACTCCACACGGAGCCACTCCTGGGACTCCTGGGAAAGATCCGCTTCAAATCCAGTTCCTTGGAAGAGCCACCAGGAGCACCGAGCCAACACCCAAGGGAACTTCCATCCCTCCAGAAACTCAGGGAACTTGGGGTCCGAATTCAATCGAAATCCAGACATCCCTCAAATCCTGCAGGACACAGCTGGGTGCTGCAAGCCTGGCTCCGGAGCCATCTCAGCATTTCCAGGGAATGCCCATTAGCAGCTGGCAGCTCCAGCCCAGCTAAGTTGGGGTAGAACAAACAAATCTCTCCCTTCACTGCTCACACACAGATTTGTCTCTCCCTAAGTCCAGCTGCACTTTGATCCTGAGCTGCTGGAAGTTTCTAGAGTGGGAAAAGCCATTGGACAGCAGCAACTCCATGGATCCAGGGATTATTCTGGAATCCTGGCACAAGAGGCCACGTGAAATACTTGAAGGAGGCACTCGGGATGATCCTTCAGTGGCTCTTCCTGATGTCTGAGCTACAGGGATGGGGTGGGAGGCAAGGGAAGGGATCCAAACCTGGATCTGCATCCTGGATTTCACACAGATCCCTCCTTCCGTGGAGTCCATCCATGCCCTGAGGAGCCCCTTCCTCCCCAGCTGACGGCCAGCACAGCATTCCCACCAAAGTCCGAGCAGTGACTCTGTGTTCACATCTGCTTTTGTTCCCCAGAGCAGCTGTGGCTGCCCCTGGATCCCTGACAGTGTCCCAGGCCAGGCTGGACATTGGGGCTGGGAGCACCTGGGACAGTGAGAGGTGTCCCTGACATGGATGAGGTGGGATGAGATCATCTTTAAAGTCCTCCCCAATCAATTCCCATCTCCAGGCTGCCAAGGACAGAAAATGCCCTGACCCAACCTCAGCTGGTGGCACGAGGATGAAACAGCCCCCTCCACCAGCACAGCTGGAATTCCAACTGTTACAACTCCCACTGGATCAACCTGTCCAAAAATTCCTCCTGGATCGGCCTGTCCAAACTCCTACTGGATCAACCTGTCCCAATTCCTACTGGATCAGCCTGTCCAAAAATTCCTCCTGGATCAACCAGACCAAACTCCCACTGGATCAGCCTATTCCAACTCCCACTGGATCAATCTGTCCAAACTGCTTCTGGATCAACCTATCCAAACTCCCACTGGGATCAACCTGTCCCAACCCAGATCCCCACCTGCCCAAGCCCAGCTCTGCCACTGCAGAATCCCAGTCATTCCCATAAACTCCTGCTTTTCCTGCCCCTCTGGAAAGGCCACGCTGACTCTCCTGGCTGTGCCCACCACCACATCCACGACTGGCTCTTGGCTGGGTTGTTTTTGGCCCCTCACTCACAGCAGCACCATCCCCAGCGGCCTCCTCCGCGTGCCCGGCACATTCCAGCCTCGGAGCGAGATAACGAGGCTGGCCCAGACACCAGCACGTGTTAACGGGATGTAATTCAGGCCCGGCCAGCCCCAAGCTCAGAGCCCTGTAAAAAACCCCACCAAAACCCAAACACACACGCAGGTTCACAGGGCCAAAGTCCACATGGAGTTCAAGCGTGTGCAGCTCCTTTCATCCACTCCAGGCCGGGTAATTAAGAACAAGATTTGGAACGTGGCGAATTCCCCCGGAATTTAGGTAATAAAACTCAGATTGGGATAAAACCCAGGAGGGAAGGAGTCCAGGAGAGCTCCCGGGCGGGACAGGGAGCGCTGAGGTTCCCCTGTGAGACCCCGGGAATGCCTCACTGAGTCCATCCCAGGAGGGGCTGGGAGCTCCCCCGTTCCCGGGAGCGTGGCCACGGCTCTGAGCGCTGCTGGCCAGATCCTGCTGATTATCACAAAATGAAATGTTCAGCCCTTGTCAGCGGCAGCCTCAGATTTGTAATGTTACAAAAACCCCATTTCCTCTCCCATTGTAGCGAGGCCTCCTCCGTTCCCGCTGGTGAAATCAAACAATTTTAAAGGAATTTATATGATCCTAATTTAAACCGAATGCACAGAGCTGCCAATCGCAGCTCCCCGGCTCTCCAGGCCTCCTGCCAGCTCCGCTCCTTTCCAGAGCTCTGATCCACGTCCCGGCCAGCACGGCCAGGGAAAACACCCAGCGATCCCAGCCACCGAACTGGTGATACCGGGAGGGCCTGCGCCGAGGGGACACCGAGTGACCCCACACAGCCGCAGCTCCGAAGCTCCAGCTGCTCCTCCTTCCCACCCATGGAGCTGCAGGATGGACACAGCACCTTGCTCCAGGCCCAGCATCGCTCCCGGGAATTTCTGAGGACACACGGCACGGGGAGCTCCCTCCTAATCCCAACACTGAGCCCAACCTGGAGATAGCTCTGCTCCCAAAAAGGGTGAAGGAAAACCTTCCTGAAGCCTGCGCCTTGCTCCCATAAAACAGCAGGAATTTGGGATTTGGAGAAGCTGGAAGATGCAAAATTCCCTGTATTATCCACAGGCAAATTGAAGATAAGGGCTCCAGGAGAGCTGCAGAGGGACTGGGGACAAGGGCTGGAGGGACAGGACACAGGGAATGGCTTCCCACTGGGAAAGGGCAGCTTGGGCTGGCATCTTGGGAAGGAATTCCTGCCTGGGAGGGTGGGCAGGGGCTGGGCTGGAATTCCCAGAGCAGCTGGGGCTGCCCCTGGATCCCTGGGAATGTCCAAGGCCAGGCTGGACATTGGGGCTTGGAGCAGCCTGGGAGAGGGGAAGGTGTCCCTGCCTATGGATGGGGTGGGATGAGATGAACTTTAAGGTCCCTTCCATTCCATCCCAAACCATTCCATGATTCCAGGAAAATTATGCATGAGTTGCTCCCCAGCTCTGTCTCCCATAGGATGAAGAACCAACTTCCCCCCATTATTTCCAGGGAATTTTAGTGACTCCTCATTCCAGGCTGGTCCCACTCGCTGCCCCCATTCCTGAATTCGGGCAGGGCAGGAGCAGCCAATCCCCAGCTCCCCCAGAGCCTGTCCCGGTTCTGCAGGTGGGAATATTGGGAGGTGGAGGTGGAAGAAGGGCTGGAATTGATGGGAAAACACCAAGAGAAGCCACAGGATTCCATCAGAGCAAGAGATGGAGAAGGAACAGAGCCCTGGGAGCAGGAGGGACAGGAAGGATGGGAAGAGCAGCACTGTAGATTGGGAAGGGACAGAAACACAAAGCTCCAGAAGTTTCTCCAACCAGAACAGCAAAAAAGGTGCCTGAAAGGATGGAAATGTCTCCAAATTGGTCACCTAAAATCCATGGAAACGTGGCTGGATGTGCACATCCCTCCTCACCCATCACATCTACCAGCACAGAGCCAGCAGACTGCAATCCTCTCCCAGAATCCAGAGCACAGAACTGGAAACTACCAGACAACATCAGCACCCTGCAATGTCCCTACAATCGATAAATATCCCTCAGAGGATGAAAAAAATACTAATTAAATAAAGTGCTCACTGCATTAACTGGGCACCAAAGAGAAATGGAATTCCTGCTCCTTCGCAGCCCCAGGAACCAAGGAAGAATCCTCCCAAAGCCCCGCCTGCCCCAAGGAACACAAGGAGTATTTTTATAGGGAATTCTGCTCCAGAAATCACTGCCTCAGGTAAATCCAGCACCTGGAGCCCTCCCAGCCATCACCACCGGGCACATCTGCCTCCACATCTGGACTGGGAGGGGTTTCTGCACCTTCAGGAAGCTCAGTCTGAATTAAAAAGTTTCCTGAGCTCTCAGGTGCCAGCTGGCCCCTTCCCACAGCTCCATCCCACAAGGAAAGGCTGGCTTGGCTTTCCCCAAAAAAAACCCAGGAAGGAGCTGGGAAGATAAAAAAGGCACTGAAACACAGGGAATTAAATTAATTCATAAAATCCCCCAGTTAGACCCTGCTGCAGAAAGGCTGGGGGTTGCAAGACACAAAACTCAACTCGTCTCTGCCCATGAACACAGCAGCAGAACCCCAGCAGCTCCTGGAAAATTCCAGCCAAGTCCTTCCCATAAATCAGCACTTCCCAGGCATCCATCACCACCAGGGAGGGGTTTCACTGGCCTGGCAGGTGACACCTCACCACCACTGCTCCTGCGTTCCAGCAAAGCCCTTTCCAGGAGCAATCCCAGAGCTTTGCTCCCCAGCTGGCATGAGAGGAACCGAAATCCAAACATCCAGCAGGAGCAGGAAAGGCAAATCCTGGTTTAAGGCACAGCCAGGGATGCTCAGCTCATCAGCTCGCCCTTTACAGAATCAGCTATGGGAAAAGGCAAGGGAGCCACAAGCCAGGTTTAGCCAGGATTTAAAACCAGTTTAGGATGCAAAATAAATCAAATTCAGTGCACAAACTCCTGCGTTTTTATCCCAAAACTGGGAAATCAACCTGGCATCTCCAGGTCTCCAAGCAACACCAATTCCCTGTGCAGGGAAGTGGAAAACACGAGTGGAAAATGGAGTTATGAGAAGTTCCACCCCTCAACTGCACCTTGGGACTGCCAAGAAACCACGGAAAACTCCAGCTGGGAGAAACCAATGACACAATGGATCATCCCAACAGTCTAAAAATCCGGATAAAACTCCTGGAGCAACCACGGAGAACCAACCACTCCTCCCCCAGTAACAGAACTCCAGACTCAATCCACTGCCTCGGGCTGGAAAAGCAGAACTTCCACACGACCGAACCTCCAACCTCTTCCCATAGAACAGCAGATCCCATCCCACAAATCCCACCTGTTTCATGGCTGTCTCGCCGATCTTGTCCGAGTGCTTGCGGATGCTCTCCAGGAAGTCCTTGAGGTCGGACATGGAGAGCTCCTTGATCTCCTCGCGCAGCCGCGGGATGTTGTCCACCATGACCTTGCAGAAGCGGTAGTGGCTCACCTGGGGCAGGAACGTGTGCTCCAGGTGCTCCAGGGTCTTCAGCGCCGGGTAGTGCCTGGGAGAGCACGACAAGGTCAGGAGCAGCCCCATTCCCACCCCATTCCCTCCGGAACGTGCAGCGGCTGGAAGTCATCCGACACAGCTCAGCCCCAGGGGACAGCTGGCGTTGGGAGGGACACTCCCACCGATCCCCTGACAGGGACACGAAATGCTGGAGGTGGGAACATCCCATAAATCCTGCAGGCTGATCAATCAGCGTCTGACTCATTAATTAATTAATAATTAATGCCCAAGATCTGCTGCCGAAACAGACCTTGGTAAAGACCCTGGAGGTGCGAGCTCAGCTCCCTTCCCCTGGGGATTCTGGGATCTGATCCCGCTTTCCCCCTCCTAAATATCACATCAAAACCACTTCCCACCCAAAGAGGGGAAAAACATGGATCCAAATCCCACATCAGGGATCCAACAGATCCATTTTCAGCCAGCCCCTGCCTCCCTATCAGCTGTTGGATCCATGCCCTTCTCCATCTCGGAATAATTCATCTGTCCATCCGAAAATGAATATTTTATACATTTCAAAATGCAGGAATCCCATGGATTACAAATTCCTTTTCATTGCTGGTCATGCCCAATTCAGTTTGAGCCTCCTTTTCTGCATAAAAGTGAATTTCAGATGGGAAATTTAGCTGAGAAATTCATTTGTCTCAAATGCCCTCCTGTCTTTTCCCTCTGGAAAGTGGGAATCCATAGGATTTGCCATCTCCTGGGATGTGCAGCCACCCTGGATGGTGACATAAGATGCAAGACCACCCTCCTGTCCTGACCACAGTCCTGGTCAGAAGTGAAAAATAATTAAAAAGAATGACCCAGGAAGCATAAATAGGGTTTAACAACAGAATAAATTAACATTGTGTAATAAATATTATATATTCTCTAACAAAATAAACAGATTTATGATCAATAAATCTCATGTCAGCCACTTTGAGGGGGAATCAAGGGAATTTCACCTGACACACCCACAGATAAATCCTGGGCAAAATTCCACCTGGGATCTTGGGGGAGAAACAGTCTTTGGTCATAAAAACCCACAGGAACACCACTGAAAACCCTGCCATTCACCTTCCAGGAGAATTCCCACCTGAACCGCAGGGAATTCTTTCAGCCCCATTCCCAACACCGACGGATTCCCCCCGAACCCGGGGGCTGTCACGAGGCAAGGTGTGACCAACGATTGCAATGAAACCCTCTGCAGAGAAACCTGGGAATGCACAGGGAGCCCCGGACCCATCCCAGGGACAAACTCCCTCCAGGCATTGACCTTTCAGGGAATTCTCAGGGCCCATTCCCTACACAAAGCCCCCGGAGCTGCTCCCAGAGGGGAGCTGAGCTCAGTCCCAGCTCCGTGTCCCTGGGAGCTGAGAGGGAAAAGCAGGATTTTGATAAAACCCAGGCTCAGAGGGCCCTTTTGGGGTTGTTTCCCTGCTCCTGCTGGGCACTGCTCAGCTCCAAGCAGGATGAACATTCCCAGGGAACACACGAGTGTTCTCATGAAGCATCCTGCAAGGAAGCTGGAGAGGGAATCTCCATTGGGAATTGTAGTGCCAGGACACAGGTAATGGCTTCCCATTGCCAGAGGGCAGGGATGGATGGGATCTTGGGAAGGAATTCCTGCCTGGGAGGGTGGACAGGGGCTGGGCTGGAATTCCCAGAGCAGCTGGGGCTGCCCCTGGATCCCTGGCAGTCCCCAAGGCCAGGTTGGATGCACCTGGCATAGTGGGAAGTGTGGAATTAGGTGATCTTTAGGGCCTCTTCTAACCCAAATCATTCCATGATTTTATGATTCCATTTCTCACTGCTTAGAGACCCCAAGACAGAGTCAGGACAAGGTCAATTAAAGGGACTGATTGCTCCAGAGCCCTGCAGGACCAGGAGGGATCCCTGGAGCAGGAAATTTTGGGGTTTCCCAGTATTTTCCACACATCTCAGCCATGAGAAGAAGGCTCTTTCTGTCCCTTCCTTAATTTCAGGCCAATGGCAGAGAAATCCTCCCTCTCCATCCCAAACCTTCCTTTGGGATCAGCCCATGCTCCTTCCCCACCTCCATCCCAGGGCCATGGATTCTCCATCTGGAAAATCCCGAGCTGGTTCATGAACATCCCCCAGTTCCTCATGCCTGTGGAGTTTATTCCCCCAAACCCAACCCCTGGGCTGCCACCCTGGAATGACCCAAGTGAGACCTGGAGCAGATAAAAAACATGGAATATCTTGTGCTGTGTGTGGTGAATGAAGCCATCAAATTCAGATAACGAAAACCAGGAAAAATCCATCCAAGGCTCACGATATTCCTTAAATGTGGCTTCCAACTTGGATTTATTTCTGAATGAACCAAACAAGGGAGGGAAAAACGCGATGCCATCCTGAGCAGCAAACCCTGGGAATGCCATCCCAAGGGAGGGGATGGAGCAGCGTGTGGATTCCCTGCAGGAATTCCCAGGGATCAGCTCCACTCCCACCCCACGTCTCTCAGCGGATCAGCCCCTCACTGCTCCCAAAACCAGCCCCAGAACGCTTGGAGAACCCAGCCCAGCCCTGAGGTGCCCTGGGAAGAGCCAGGAGCTCTGGGAACAGCTCCGGGAGCTGCCCAAAGCCCTCCCAGCCACCTCTGAGGGGTCACCTCCCCTGCTCACCCCACACCCAGCAGGGCAGGAATATCCCTTATCCTGAACATCCGGCTGCTCCCACGCTGCATGGCAGGCACAGAGCAGGGATGGGGCTGCTTTTCCAGCCTGGCATCCCTCTGGAGCCATGCCTTCCTCCTCCCAGCAGCTGCTCCGTGCTGTTTGCCACCCCCAGGGCTCCAAAATCGCTCTGTGCTGCTCAAACCAACCAAGACTCCTGCCAATATCCCAGATTTTCATCCCTCAGCATCCCAGCAGGTGCAGGGTGGGGAAACTCCTGGATTTACAGGCCAGCATTCCCAAATTACTGAGGAATTACCTCTACAGCAAAGGAAGTTTTCAGGTTTCTCCCCAACTTCCACCATCCTGGGGTTCCCGGCTGTTTGGATTCCACCCACACTCCCTGGAATCTCTCAGATCCTATCAGGATTAGGATTAGGGCATTCATAGAATAAAATTTAGCACTGATTGCACGCACAGCAATTCTGAGCTTCCATGAAAAAACAAGGAACACCCACCTTAATTCCCAAAACCTGAGCCCGCTGCCATCCCAGCTCTTGGCAGTCCTGCAGGAGGCTGAGCAGGACCACAGGGAAAATCAGCCAAAACCCAGGGAATTTAACCTGGAAAGGCTGGTTTTGAACTGCTGGGAAGCTCCTGAAATTATCCAGCACCAAACAATTCCTTGGACTCTTCCCATAAAACCCCAGTTGAGAGCAGATTTACCTCTTGGATTTCATCTGCTCCCGCAGCTTGCTGTACATCTCCAGCACTGGGAAAAGAAGGAAAACACAGCTCTGAGACAGCAGCACACAGCAGAGAGTCAGGAATTCAAACAAACAGCTCCAGGAAGGAAGCAAAAAGTTGGGAATTCAAAGAAAGAGTTCCAAAAAGGAGGAACGAGGGGAGATTCCTCACCGGGAAGACACAGCGTGAGTTTATCGACCGTGGCTGAGATGTTCCTCTGCTGCAGCCGGCACTGCTTCAGCTCCTCCATGGCAAGGATCAGCTTGGGAGAATGGGAAAGCTCCGTTAGGATCAGCACTCACCCGTGGTGTCCATCCCAAACCCTGCTCTGATAAGCAGCTTCCAGCAAGTGGCAGGAACATCCCTGAATTCCATGAATTTCAGCAGAGGGAGCAGCAAAACCAAAGGCATGGAAGCAGCCTTGGAGCGCGTCCTGCGGACTCCAAAACATCATCTCCCCTTCCTACTGGAGGAATCTCTTCCAAGGTCTCTGGTTCTCAAAGGCCACTCACTCCCAGGGGACTCTCCTCATCCCAAAGCTAACTGGGATTTCTCAGGGCTCAGGCTCCAAGAGAAAATCCTGGGATGGGGACAAGGGAAAACCATGGATACCAGGCCAGGTTGTACAGGGAATTCTCCTCATCCCAAAGCTAACGGGGATTTCTCAGTGCTCAGACTCCAAGAGAAAATCCTGAGGATGTGGAAAAGGGAAAACCATGGATACCAGGCCAGGTTGTACAGGGAATTCTCCTCATCCCAAAGCTAACGGGGATTTCTCAGTGCTCAGACTCCAAGAGAAAATCCTGAGGATGTGGAAAAGGGAAAACCATGGATACAAAGCCAGGCTGGATGGAGAATTCTCCTCATCCTGAGCTAACAGGGATTTTCCAGTGCTCAGGCTCCAGAGAAAACCTGAGATGTGGAAAAGGGGAAAACAAGAACACAAGGATAGGTTGGAGAGGGAATTCTCCTCATCCCAAAGTTAATAGGGATTTGTCAGGGCTCAGGCTCCAAGAGAAAATCCTGGGATGGGGGACAAGGAAAAAACAAGGACACAAGGCCAGGCTGGATGGGGAATTTTCACCATCCCAAAGCCACCAGGGATTTCTCAATGCTCCAAGAGAAAATCCTGGGGATGTGGGAAAGGGGAAAACCATGGATACAAGGCCAGGCTGGACAGGGCTTGGAGCAGCCTGGGAGAGCGGAAGGTGTGGTTTTTATGTCCCTCCCATCCCAATCCTGGCTGTAATTCCAGGACTGGATGCATCACTTACTTCTTTCCCCTCGTTCTGCAGCTTCCGGTTGGTGTCCGTCACTTGGTTCTGCAGGAATTTTGGGAAGAACACAAAGCACATCCCATAAATCAGGACAATGTTTTTCCCTCCAAAACAAACTGTCCATAAACACCATCCCTCCCCACAGCTCCCATTCCACGGAAAAGCTGTTTATTGATGATTTAACAGCCACTGCCACTAGGGGACAAATCCAGGGATTTTCCTCCTTGCCACTGGAGAAAAGGGAAAGACAGCGGGAGTTCAGAGGCATGGAAGCCTCAAAACGCTGGAGTTTTCATGGATTCAGACTGGATTGTGATCCAAAAGCTGTTCCACCTGACTGGGGGAGGAATTAATTCCCTTCTCCATCACCAAATAAATTCCATTTAGGTTTTAACGCCTTCATACCCTAGCAGGAAAGATTTCCTTACAAGGAGCTTTCCCTAGAAATAATTATTTATATTTATAGGACTCCCTATAAACTTCCTTTGGGATCTTCATCTCCCTCTGGATCCCTGCTCCTGGCTGCTATAAGAAGGAATTTTTATACACCTGGGATAAAAAACTCTGTGCTTTTTCTGGATTAACCCATCAAGCCAGGGCTCAGAGCTGGAAAATTTCCCACTTGGCAAACATGAGGATTCCCTGGAGTGGGAAGAGCCCAGCCCTTCCCAGCCCCAGCAGGACCCACAGGAGAACAAAGAGGATTTTGGGGCTCACCAGGATGGAAAATCAGGAGCCCTCCCACAATTTAGGCCAGTGGGAAGAGGCCTTTGGGAATTCCCTGAGGCCAGGCAGGGAAGGGCTGCAAACCCTTCAACAGCTGGAAAAACCAACGCAAACCTCCCAGCCAACATTCCCAGATCCCCAGCAAAGCAGCAATTCCAAGGGAATTCCAGCAGGACTGCTCAGGTACCTTCCATCACTCCGAGGTTTCCATGCCATGAAACCCCTTTTTTTCCCCCAGAATATTCCTTGTGCTGCTCCCAAAGCTGGAAATGTTCATTTCCAGGCTCGTCCCTGTAAGAGGATTCCGGTCTGATCCCAGCTCTCCACACAGCAGGAGCTGCTGCTGGATTTCTGCCCCATTTCAGGAACTAATTCCTGCCTGTTTCCTGGAGTTCTGCTCTTTCTGGAAGCAGAACCTTTCCTAGAGCTTGGAAAGCATCACGAGCTGGGAACCAGAGCCCTCCCAGGGCTTCCAGGAATGTGAGATCTCAGCAATCCACCTGAGAGCTTCTCTTCCTTTGGAATAATTCTGGAAACAAGGAACTTTCAACGAATTTTCGACCCCAGGGAAGGGACGGCCCCGTGGGGCTCTCCCATTCTCCAGGATGTGGATGGAGAAGGAGGAGCAGGAGCAGCTCCAAGGGGAATTGGGAAGGAAAAATAATCCTGGAGCACACATGCAGTGGGGAGCAGCTAAGGGAGCTGGGAAGGGGCTGGAGTGTGTTCAGGGAAGGGAATGGAGCTGGGAAAGGTCTGGAGCCCCAGGAGCAGCTGAGGGAGCTGGAAAAGGGGCTCAGCCTGGAGAAAAGGAGGATCCAGAGGGATCTTTTCCCTCTCTTTGGAATTCCCTGACAGGAGGGGGCTCAGGGGGGGTCGGGCTCTGCTCCCAGGGAACAGAGACAGGAGGAGAGGGAATGGCCTCAGGCTGGGCCAGGCCAGGGACAGGGTGGGCATTGGGAATATTTCTCTTGGAAAGGGCTGTCCAGCCCAGTGGAATTCCCATTCCTGGAAGGATTCAAATCCCTGTGGATGCAGCCCTTGGGAATGGGGTTTACTGGGAACACCATGCTGGCTGGACTCAATCTCAGATACTTTCTCCAACCTGAACAACTCCGTGATCCGACAGCCTCCCTCCTTTTTGAGCTCACCAGGTCAGACAGAAGGGGAACCTTGGATTCAATCCCATTAAATGGATCCAGGATCCCTTTTTTCCCCCATTGGAAAAGATCCTGGGCAATCACGATTTTCCAGCTTCCACCAGGAAGGTTTGTGGTGCTCCCAGCAGCAGAACCCTCAAACCCCACAAGTTCCCTTTAATTCCCACAGCAGCCACGCTGCTGTTGGAGCTTCCCAGGATTCAAGGAGAGGAGTTATCCATGATTTCCCCTCACACTGCTTCCCTCCAGCATCTGCATCCCATCCCTCCCCCTCCCGCAGTAGCTGCAGCTCTCCTGGCTCCCTGCCCTCCCCAAAACCTGCTCATTTCCTTTACGATGTATGGAGCTTTTACGAGCAGGAGCCCAGCATCTCTTCCAAAGATTATTTGATTTGCTCAGATCCTGAAAATCCCACCAGGAAAAAGGAATCCGTGTCGGGTAATTTAAAACCACTCCTAAAATAATGCTGAGGCTGGAGGAGTTTTCTGCTGAAATTACAAAGCAATCCCAGCTCCAGGAAAAAGCAGGGAGAGAGCAGATCCCTGCACGCTCCGGGTTTTCAGGGGGCAGGGGTCATGTTTGGGTTTGTTCCTAAAGTCTCCAGGCCTGGATTAAACCAGGGATGATTATTTACACATACCCTGAGCAGCTGAGCTGGGCTTAGCAGAGCGGGGATTTGCTAATCCAGGCCAGACAGCCAGAGGGGCACAGACAGGTGGCACGGATGGGAGGGATGAGGCACTGGGAGTGCTCCAGGGATCTGTGGGACAGCCGAGCTGTTCCTTCACCCACACACCTGGAATGGGGAGCTGGGGGCTCTCAGAGTCCTGTGGGATCACTGCAGAGGGGGAAAATGCTGGGAGAGAGGAGCAAAGGAATCCTGGGGATGGCCCCTGCTCTGGATCCATCCCTGTCTCTCCCAGTGAATTCCATTCCCGAGGGAAGGGACAGCCACCGGAGAGATCCTTCCTGATGGAAACTCAGGAACTGCCAGGAACTGCTGCCAGGTCTCTTCCCAACACATGAGGGAAAATTCCTTCCTGGAAAGGGCTGTCCAGCCCTGGCACAGCTGCCCAGGGCAGGGGAGGAGTCCCCATCCCTGAGGGATTTAAAGCCATGGATGTGGCACCTGGGGACATGGGCAGTGCTGGGGATGGTTGGACTCCATGGGCTCAGAGGGATTTTCCAACCTGAATGATTCTGGGATTGTGTGAAATTAAGAAGGAAGAATCTCTGGTTTATGCCTGACATCTCAAAAAGCTCTAGAACTAAAAAAGACTCTGCAGCCACATGACCTGAGATTCCTGGAGAGGGAAGGACAGCCCTGCATGGGATAACACTGAATGAGGTGGGATGAAAATCCATCAGCAATGTCACAGCTGAATAGGAGAATCCAGGAATGGGTTGGGTGGGAAGCAACCTTAAATCCCATCCCACTCCTGCCATAGGCAGGGACACCTCCCACTGTCCCAGGCTGCTCCCAGCCCCAATGTCCAGCCTGGCCTTGGGCACTGACAGGGATCCAAGGGCAGCCCCAGCTGCTCTGGGAACTCCAGCCCAGCCCCTCCCCACCCTCCCAGACAGGAATTCCTTCCCAAGATCCCATCATTCTCTCCATGTAATGGCAGAGGAGCTCCTTCTGACACAGAATCCCAAAATCATCATGGCTGGGAAAGATCATGGAGTTCAACCATCCCCAGCACTGCCAGCCAGCACTGCCCCATGTCCCCAAGTGCCACATCCACAGGGCTCTGAAATCCCTCCAGGGTTGGGGACTCCAGCCCTGCCAGGCCTGGACAGCCTTTCCAGGAAGGAATTGTCCCAATGCCCACCCTGGCCCAGCCTGAGGCCGTTCCCTCTCCTCCTGTCCCTGTTCCCTGGGAGCAGAGCCCGACCCCCCCTGAGACCCCTCCTGTCAGGGAGTTGTGCAGAGCCACAAGGTCCCCCCTGAGCCTCCTTTGCTCCAGGCAGAGCCTCTTTCCCAGCTCCCTCAGGAATTCTCCAGCCCCTTCCCAGCTCCCTTCCCTGGACACGCTCCAGCCCCTCAGGGTCTCTCCAGAGCTGCCCCCAGCACTGGAGGTGCCCCAGCAGTGCCAGCACAGGGACGGGCATTGCCCTGGCCCTGCTGCCACCCCAGTGCTGGGACAGCCCAGGGGCCATCAGCCTCCATCGGCCTCCTGCCCACCTGGGCACCCTGGGTTCATGTCCAGCCAACTCCTGCCCAAGTTCCCCACCCAGAGCTGGGCCTATTTAGGGAAAAACAAGACACAAGATGCAGTGGCGAGGTTCTGATGGCATTTGAGTTCATTTGGGGCCACCCGGGGCTGTGTGACACACGAGTGAGAGAAGGTGACACATCCACGTCGAGCTGAGTGCTCCTGAAACAACAATGGGGATGTTCCTGCAAAAACCAAATGCTACAAAACAGCCCCGAGCCGGGAGCACACGAGAGGCTCCGAGCACACACGAGGCTCCGAGCAGGGAGGGCCCTGCTTTCATCGCTGCTTCCTCACGGGTTCAAAGCCCTGCTCTACTGAGAAAAGCCCGAGATCAAATAGAGGATGAATGGCTGGAACCAAACCCACTCTCACCACTCGATCCACAGATGATTCCCGAGGGAAAGCCTCACAAAGAGGGCTCCAGGACTTTCTGGGGATGTTTTTGCCATGTGCTGTTTTATGGATCACATAGGCCTGAAAATCAAGAGAGATCCTGAGGGGACAGGGATGGACTTCACAGTGAGCCACCAACAAAGGGGCTGCTGGCAGAATGGGAACCAGCTCCGAGCAAACAAACAATGTGGAATTCTTGGCTGGAAACAATGGCTCAGGGAAAAAAAAAATAGGGAAAAAAAGAAAGGGAAAATAAAAGGACTTATTTCATGGTAAATCCAATGGACTCATCCTGCAACAAACTGCTGGGTGAATTCTCCTCAGGACATCCCTCAGGAAGGTGTTCCTGAGAGCCAAGCCTTTCTTGGGATGGAGAGTTGGATGTGTGAAGTTAGAATCCTGCTGGGAAATGCCCCAGGTAGCTTGAAATCAGTAAATAAATGTGCTAAAAGCAGCAGGCAGCACCCTGACTTTGAGTTCTTCATTCTTTTCCAGAAAAATTGCTTTTGCTGAGAGGTTTTTCCCTCATGATTTAGAACTTCAGCTTTTCCAGTGCCCACTGAAGGGTCTCCCACACTCCTGGAACACCAGGAGGGTCCTTCCCAACAGCTGGAAAATCTCCCAGTGCTGTTTTCCTGGAGACAACCCACAACTTTGTGGGAGCCCCAGGACTCAGCCCCACTCACCAAGTGACTCTTCTGGGAGGGATTTTGGATTTCCAACCCAGGTCCCACCTTGTTCCTGCAGGAAGGGACAGCCCAGCTGCCTCTTCCTGCCCTCTTTGGAGTTGTGGAGGAAAACCAGGAAGGTTTTGACATTGATGTGCTCCCCAAATCATAGAGTATTTGTATTTTAAGGCACAGGAACCAAGCTTAAACCCCAAGCCCGCCTGACCCCAAACACCTCCAACCTCCTGGTCCCTTTTCCTCCCCTGAAGCCCCCCCTTTTCCACACTCTCACCCTACAAAAGGCTTTTTCCACACATTACTACACACACTTTGCCAAGAACTGGGTAAATCCCACTTGCCCTCATCTTCCTGCACAGTTTTCAAGGCCACAAGACCTAGTCTAGCTCAAGAAACTGGGATATGGTCCACAAGGAAAAGCTCTTTTCCTAATTAAACAAGTTTGGCTCTAAGTTTTCTGATGCTTTTAATGCACCACACCAGTCCAGTTTACCCTAATAATTATTAAATTTTCAACGAGCAATCCACTGCTCCAGGGAGAATTAGGATAAATATTTCTATTTTTAATTTTTTTAATTAGAAATGCTCTGGACAAAAGGAGAAAGTGATTCCACAGAATCCCAGAGCAGCTGAGGTTGGGGCCACCTCACCCCTGCTCCAGAGGGGTCACACCTAAAAAGAGCTGCCCAGGGCAGTGTCAGCCCAGGAAATTCACTCACCTTGAGTTTCTGGGCTTCTCCCCGGACCTTGAGCAGCTCGGTGATGGAATCCACGAAGCCCTGGTAGTGGAAGTTGCACATCTTCTCGATCTCCCGGTCGTGGTTGCGGATCCGCGCCTCCAGCTTCTCCATGAAGCGCCCGTGCTCCTCGCCATCGTACACGGACCTGCAGGGACACGGCCCCGCTCAGCACGGCCGGCTGGACTCACCGTGGTGGGCCCCCTGCACCCCCTGCCGGGTCCCTGCCACGGCGCTCGGGGTCTGTCTCATGTTCCCGCAGGCTGGGCTCTCACCTGCTGGGTTGTTTATCCCAGCTCTGCCCTGGGATCCCCTCGCCCCTCTCTGACAAAACCAACGGGACACAAAGCCTCGCCCTCTTACCCCGGCCGGCGCTCGCCCAGGTCGGGGCTCTGTCCCCCCCAGGACAGAGGGAATGAATGGCTTAACACCACAAAGGGGGTTTGAGCTGTACTTCTCAACCTCTGCTTCTGGTGAGTAGCTGTCACTAGCACTGGTTCAAGTGGAGCTGCACAGTCGAGGAATATTTAGGCTGTTTGTGAATGGTTTAAGATATTCCAAGGCATAAAGAGGCAAGCTCACTACAGAAATCAAGCAGTGGACAAAGCTATTCAATTACCAGATACCAGGAACATCCAAAATCCCACCCCAAAAACGCCCTCCTGGGACGAAGGGACGGATCATAAACCAGGCACCAAACCTGGGTTTGAAAACCTTTCCATTCCAAGTTTCTTTTCCTTTTCCCCCCATTTTGGCATTCCCTCAGAGACCAGAACAGGCCAGGAGCACCTGAAACAAAGGTTTCAGAGAGCCATATCTGATACCCCTGTCCAAAAATCCCACCTGGAGAAGCCTCTGGGTGCTCTTTGGGCTCTGAGGGAAAAAGGGACAATGGGAACAGGACCTCCACAGCTGCCAAAATCCCCTTCCCTCCACACCCCAAATTCTGTCAGCACAGTTTTAGCCCCTGTTGATTAAAGGCCAACAGAGCTGCTGGGGACACCTCAGTCCAAGTTATCCCCATCCAGTGACCGGGGGGTGTAAATCATGGAATGCCAGGATGGTTTGGATGGAAAGGGACCTTAAATCCCATCCCATCCACGGGCAGGGACACCTCCCACCATCCCAGGCGCTCCCAGCCCCAATATCCAGCCTGGCCTTGGGCACTGCCAGGTATCCAGGGAATTCCAGCCCAGCCCCTGCCCACCTTCCCAGGGAACAATTCCTTCCCAAGATCCCACCCATCCCTGCCCTCCCTCAGCTTCAAACTAAACAGAAGGATGGAAGCTAAAACCAAATTTCTCTCCTTCAAATGTCTCCCCAGGAAGCAGAAGGACCAGGCCTCACATTGGGGTTGCTGGGGTTGTTTTCCTGTTTTTTTTACAGCAAATGCAGGTATTTCCAATGGATCATGGCAATCCCACCCCTGGCCCTGCCTTTTGGCTCCTAAATCTGAGTTCCCTCCCATTCCAAAAGTTAAGTCTGGGGTGAGGTTTATGGATCTGAGCCTGTGTCAGATATTAAGGCCAAATGAGGGATACAGCGGATTCCAGGCAGCCTTTAGAGAGAAAAAATGGGAATGACTGGAGAGAAAGGATGGGAATGACAGAGCTGACCAAGCTGGAAGAATAAAATACTAAAAATTATGAATCATAGCAGTGAGAAGCAGCACTCCAGAAAGAATCAGAACTCCAAGACTCCAGCTGGACACAGGAAATTCTTTTTCCTGAGTGATCCATGCTCACCGCTCCCTTTGGAGAATCCCATCGCTGCAACCCACGCGGGCCTCAAAGAAATAGGGAAAACACCTAGACAGAGCTAAAAGCTGGAGAAAATCTATTTAATTTTTATTCTTTCAGGCCTGCCCAGGCCGTTTCAACTCTGCAGGTACAGGAAAATGCTCTCAGTGGCAAAACAAAAATGCCAGAATTTTAAAACCTCTTTAAACTCGGTGTAAAAGAACCCAGACACCCGGAGCAGGCAATGGCGAGGACACTGCCTTCTCCTGGTTGGTCTAAAGGTGAAAAAAAAGAGATAAAACTTCCTCAGATTCCAGGAGAGGCACGTCTGGAGCGATGCTGGTGGGTTTCCCTTAAAGTTTTGTGGAGTTCTGGCGGGTGAAATCTGAAATTTGGAGCCCGAGTGCCACCTAGTGCTGCATGGCCTCTTAGCAGAGCCTCCCCAAACTGATTCCAAAGGATTCTCAGCCCAAAGATGGGTATTCCAATTAAAAAGAGAGGTGGATGAGAGCTGTGTTTGCATTCAGGGATATATTAAAACAAAAAAAAAACCCAGCAGCACTGACGTGTTGGTGTGCACAGTGAAATTCAGGATTTACAACTGATATCGGGGGGGAAGAAATCCTCAAAATTACTTTAAATGTCCAGGAAAAATTCTCTGTGGCAAAGGTGGCAAAGCTCAGATCTAAAGGCCTGATGAGTAAAAGCCCTTTTTTTATCAGAAATTCTATTATTTTATTCTTTTTTTAGCCAAACTTTAGTGTGGAAAAAATAAATTAGTGCCAGGCAGGAAGGAAACACCAGCCCTAAACAGGCCCTGGACCTTCCTTCTGAGCTCTGCTGCTCCTCCAGGATCCCTTTTCCAGGGAAAACCAGCCCTGGACCTTCCCTCCTGAGCTCTCCACTCATCCTGGATCCCTTTCCCAGGCAGAACCAGCCTTCTCCACCTCCCTCCAGAACACGAGGGACCAGGGATCAGCCAGGCCAGCCCCAGATCCAAGCACTCCAAAGCTGCAGGATGGACATTGCAGCACTCTGGGATGGTTCTGCCTCTGGAACATCAGCCCACAGGAAGCCCGTGGTGACTCCCAACTCCAAACCAACCACGTTAAACACTCGCTGTGACAGTGCCAAGAGCAAACCCTGAAACCCCAAATTCCACCATCGCCGCCTTCCACATTGCTTCCCACCCTGGTTCTGGTACGGATCCAACTTCCTCAGCCAACACCAGTCTCGGAAAACCCTCCTGGTGATCCCAAATCCTGGCCATGGGAGCAGTGTCACCCACCTGGCACTGCCAGGACTCTCCAGATCCATTTGCTGTGCCCCTTTGTCCCATATTTCTCCCAGATTTCCCACACCTGGGACATTCCCTCTTCCTGCCTCCAGACCTCTGGGATCCCCAGCTCCTTCATCCCACTCCCTATGCTCACCCACCCTGCTCTAGTAACACCAAACACAGCCTGGAACCCCACAGAACTCCCCTGGAGCAGCTGGGAATTCTGGAGGCACTGAGGGTGAGGCACAGAAAGGGCTCCAGAAGGAGAATTATCTGCCATTCATGTTTCCAGGCATCAACAACCCCGACGGCACAACACAAAGATACAGCCAGGAGTAACAAAACAAGAATTAAGCTCAGTTTGGGCTGATCCCTCTGTTGGTTTTAAGGCTGGAACTGAGCTACACAAAACCATCCTGGAGGCTGCTTTTTTTTTTTTTTTTTTCTTTCTCCTTTTTTGCCATTAAAAAAAAAAAGAAAATTGCTGGGCAGAAAAGCTCCTCCACAAAAAGGGTTTGGATTACAAAAGTCTGAGGCAGGGGGGCTGTCCTGCAGGCACTTATCTGGGAATTGTGGAGCAGGCTGGAATTCTCTCCCCGCAGCCTCTGCTCTCCACAGAGCGCTCTGGTTTAGGGTTTTTAAGTGCACTCACTGAACATCGAGGAGGACTTCAAAATCCCTTGGATTGGATTGTTGAGTTTCACAACTTCAGCATCTGTTAAAAATCCACTTTGGTTTGGGGTTTTTTTCTTTTTCTGAAAGGTCAAACTGGAAAAATCTTTCCAGGAAAGCCACAAATGGATCAGGAGCTCCCATGTGCAAAGTTCATCCCCCAAAATAGGGGCAAACCAAAGCTGGAGCACAGGGAGCAGCCAAACCATTAAAAATGGGATGTCCCAGACAAAGATCCGGCTGTGCCAGGGGTCATAAAGTCATGGAATATCCTGAGATCCACAGGGACCATCCGGTCCCACCCTGTTCCTGCCCAGACCCCCCACCAACCCCACCCTGGGCATCCCTGGCAGCGCTGTCCCATTGCTCCTGGAGCTCTGGCAGCCTCGGGGCCGTGCCCATTCCCTGGGGAGCTTGGGCAGTGCCCAGCACCCTCTGGGGGAAGAACCTTTCCTGATATCCAACAAAACCTCCCTGGCACAGCTCCAGCATTCCCTGGGTCCTGTCCCTGTCACAGAGATCGAAGCTGCCCCTCAGGAAAAGCAAATCCCAAGGAGTCTCCCTCAGGCTCCCCTGCTCCAGCTGAGCATTCCCGGTGCCCTCAGGCGTTCCCATGGGGATCCACAGGCTCCTCTGCCCTTTTCCAGTGGCAGCAGGCACAGGCAGGGCTCAGAGAGGAGCACAAGGTGGGTGCTGAACATCCCCCACCCCCTCCTGCCCCAGCACCCCAGGGCCTCCCCTGAGTCTGCCTGAGCCCAGCCCCCACGAGGCCCTGGACACCTCCTGGACACTCCCTGGACACTCCCTGGATACCCCCTGGCCATTCTCTGGACACCCCCTGGATATCCCCTGGATACTCCCCAGCCATTCCCTGGACACTTCCCTGCGTCCTCAGCCACTTCTCCATTCACAACAGCCAAAACTGGGGAAAGAGAGGAGATTTGGGGGGTACAGCCAAAAGAAAACTCAGAGACACCAAGCCCACATAGAAATCTCCTTCAGACACGGCCAGAGGCAGGAGGGGACAATCCCAGCGTGGTTTGGGTTGGGAAGGGACATTAAAGCCCATCCAGGTGCATGCAGGGACACCTCCCACCGTCCCAGGTGGCTCCAAGCCCCGTCCAGCCTGGCCTGGGACACTCCCAGGGTTGGGGAAGGCCTGCTTGGAGCAGCCTGGGACAGCAAGAGGTGTCCCTGCCACGGCAGGGGTGGCACCGGGTGGCATTTAAGGTCCCTGCACCCCAAAGCATTCCCTGATCCCATCGGGCAGAGCAGAGGGGCAGGGCTGAGGCACCTCAATTCCCACCCAGAGCTGCCTCCAGGACGAGGCTCAGGAGGATCCCAGATAAATGCAGAGGAGGGAAATCTCCAGGGACAGAAGGAAGGAGCTCTGGGACAATGCAGGGAGGACGAGCTGGGGACAGCGGAACACGAGCGGGTTTTGTTTCCAATTAACAGAGGAACAAATTCCTGAGTCTGCTGTGGACTTCAATTTTCTTTTTTACCCCCCCCTTTAAAACTTCTGTAGTGGTTTGAGTCCCTCTGAAACATTTTCTTCTCATTAAGCTACATAAAAGCATTAGCAGTTTGTTTAATCTTCGTCTAACTTTCGCAATAAACAAATTAACCACCGGCAGAAAAATAACGAGGGCTTCGAGAGTGGTGCAACAGCTCCACAGAAAAAAGGGCAGAGAAAGTTTCAGGATTAATGCCTGGTTAGGATGGAACTGGCAGGAGTTTGAGCCTCGTTATCCCAAAGTTTATCCAATTCTGACACAGCCCCAGCACTCCAAAGATTCCCCACTGAGGGGTTGGGTTACACCTTGAGTTACCTGGGGGGAAGAAGCAAGAGGAGAATCTGCTTTTTGTTTTCATTCTGCCAATTAAACAGAATTCATTTAGGCCCAGAACTGAAGGCCAATACTTAAGTCCAGAATTTAAGCCCAAAATTTAAGCCCACTCTGCTTTGCCCTGTCACCCACACAGGTCCCCATTTACACCAAAAATACAGAAAAACCCATTTTTTGTCTTGTTCTTTGGAAGAGTTTAAAATCTTCAATCACAACCACTCGTCGCTACAAAAGCATTCCCACGTGGATTTGTCCTACTCACACCTCGCATTTCCCTCCCCATCCAATTTCCCATTTACAACAGAAATCATTCCAGTCACTGGAAAATTCCACAAAATACCACGGCTACCCCATTATTGCCAGGTGGAAAACAAAGCACTTGCTGAAGAGCACCACTGAAGTTCATTTCTGTCGGGATAACCCCCGTTTTCCAGCTGGGAACACCTTGGTTCTAGCCAGGAACAGCCCCAGGTGGGCGTTCCCACAGCTCCAGGGGGAAGCCAGCACAGAGAATTCCCACAAACCACATCCAAATGCTCCTCAAAAACCACCCCAAACCCCCCTGGGACGCGTCTGGCCTCAACCAGGAGGAGCTTTTCAACAGGGCTTCCTCGCGGATTTGTGCTGGGCCTGGCTTTCCTCAGTGGTTTCAGGAGGAAATTGGGAGATCCGGAGCCAGCTGCTCCTGGGGAAGATGGCAGTGCCACCACAGCTGAGGGAACCACAGGGCCTGGGAAGCCAAGGGCAGCGGGAAACTGGAAGGGATTCCAGAAGCCAAGGAGGACGAAGGTCCCAGGAAAGGGCAGGAGCAGGACCAGGAGTCCCAAGGGATCAGGGGAGGAAGGAGAAGTCCGAAATTCCGCCCCCAGCCACAGCTCCTGATTTACTGATCTGTGAAAAACCAAAGGAATTGGGTTTAGAGTTGCAGGGAAAAGGCTGGGGGAGGACATAGGGAGCACAAAGCCATGGAAAGTCCTCTACGACAAAACCATGGAACAATTAAGGTTGGAAAAGCCCTCTCAGATCCTGTAGCACCACCGTGGTCACAACAAACCCTGCCCCAAGTGCCACATCCAGGGCCTTTCACCACTTCCAGGGAAGGCAATTCCCATTCCAATCCCTGATCCCCCTCCAGGGGAACATTCCCAGCTCTCCCAGCCTGCCTCCAGAGCACAGGGGCTCCAGCCCTGGAGCAGCTCCGGGGCCTCCTCTGGACTCTCTCCAGCAACTCCACGTCCTTGTGCTGTTGGCCCCAGAGCTGAAGGAAGCCTCATCCCAATGAACTTCTCCAGCCTCCCTCTCCCAGCACCCCCCAGCTCTCTGAGCAGATTATTTTACCGCAGAACAATTTTAATGCCTCATCTTGCTGTTTTATTGCCCAATAAAAGCTCCTTCCCTACGAACAAAGCTCGTTTTGTTGTCTTTTGCATTGTTTAAACAAGTTGATTTTGATTTTTTTTGGAGCATTCTTGGCTCTGAGTCTTGCCCTCTCCTCTCTGCTGGGAAGAAATGTTGTCACAGCATCCAAGGGCGGCACGACAAATCCTCGGGACGTGCCTGGTGTCAAACGCTCTGCACCGGGGAGTCACACAGAACTCATCCCCACAGCCAGCGGCTGATTGATCACTTCCAGCAGTGGGACAGCACCACCAGCCAGCAGCATCCCTGCGTTTGCTCATTCCTGCGTTTGCTCATCCCTGCATCTCAAGAGGAAGGCAGCAGCCTCCCTGCCTGGCACCGCGTCCCTGTCTCGGCAGCTTCCAGCTCCTTCCCTCGGGAAGCGCCTGGGTCGCTATCAGGGTCAACTCGAGGTCTCCCTCGGGGCAGGAGCTGACTGAGATGGCCCAGTCCAGTTCCTGGCTGCCAACCCATTGTGTTGGGAAGCTCCTGCTTCCAGCAGCAGATGGATCCGTGCTCTGCATGCAGCTGGGACAGGGGAATTCCTCCCTGCCAGCCCCCGCTCCAGCCCCAGGAACGCCTGTCCAGCCCTCATGGCCTCTCCCAGCATCACAGAACGGTTGGGACTGGAGGGGTCCCTAAACACCACCCCATTCCCCATGGGGCACCTTCCAGAGCCCCAGCCAGCCTGGGCACAGCACCCAGAGGGAGCGAGGCTCCTGGTAAACCTCAGGATACCCTCGATCCATTTAATCCCACAGGACCGGAGCAATGCCAGCAGCGGCTCCTGAAGGTAAGGCCCCAGCAGGGACCCCAGGCAGGGACAGGAATGTGCTGACCCTGTTCCTCTCCTCAGCACAGGAGACCCAGCCTCATTTCCAGCCCCACCACTGCTCCAGCACTCACGTGCCAGTCTCAGATTAGAGGACACGGAGGTGCTGGAATCCAGATCCTGGAACTCTCTGGGATACCCGCCTGGCATCCCAACCTGGCACGGCACCTGGAGGGGATCAGTGCTGTGGGGAGAGGCAGCCGGAGGCCACGCAGGACATCCCAGCATCACCAGGAACATCGGGTTCCACAGCTGAGTCACTCCACGAGGGGGTTTAGGAATGAGAACCCCTCGGAGAAGACTCAGGTCATGATCCCAAAAGCAGAGAAGCTCTGCAGGAGACATCCTCAAAAACCCACGTGACTCTGGGGCTTCTCAAAAACTGGGAATGGCAGAGATCTCCTGTGTTTAACTCTCCTCTTGCAGCTCTCCATCATCTCATTTCTCCAGGCTGACGCTCCCCCCACCCCAGGACCCATGCCATCAAAATTAGGGATGCACAGGACCAGAGGATGATGAATTTCAAATTAGACTTCCCAAAAGCTTCATCGGAGGAGCGTTTTAAGAGCCACATGCTTGGAAAGCTGGATCCAAAGGCAATGGATTTGGGATCTGTGAGGACCAGAGGAGGCCAGGACTCACATTCCCATGGAATATTTGTGCCTGTTGAAGAGAAGAACAACAGGAATGGGCTCCAACTGCCCAGGAGAAACAGGTTAAACATTGGGAACAGTTTCCTGATGGTGGGAGGGGCTGAAATCCAGGAGGGATCACCAGGGCATGTTCCAGGATCTCTTTAAATGGATCATCCCTAAGGATAAGTCAGAAGGACATGAGGAGAAGCAGCTGTGGTGCATTTGCTGCTATGGAGACCAAACATCTCCTCAGGCAGGGACACAATTCAGGGGGTGGCTTCTGGAGGTCCCCAAAATCCCGTTTTCCACAGTTTCAACTCCAGAAGAGCTGATGCTCCTTGGAAACCGCCCTGATCCTCACCAGCACTCCCAGGAGCTGAAGGAACTGATGGCTCTGATCCCGGGTATCAAATCCTGTCAGGTTTTCCAAGGATTTCAGTGATGGCAACAGGCAAATCCCCATTTCCCTCATTCACACAAGACCAGGGCTTTAAAATCATGGAATGGTTTGGGTGGGAAGGGATCTTCAAGAGCACCCCATCCATGGGCAGGGACACCTCCCACTGTCCCAGGCTGCTCCAAGCCCCAGTGTCCAGCCTGGCCTTGGACACTGCCAGGGATCCAGGGGCAGCCCCAGCTTCTCCAGGCACCCTGTGCTGGACAAACATTCCAAAGTCTCCTTAAGAGCTCGCTGATGACAGCAAAGCACTTTCAGATCATAAATTAGTGGAAAACCAGATCCCCCATAAAGCCACAGCCACCTCCAGAACAGGATCCAGCTCTTTCCTGCCAGGCAAGATGCCGAAGGAAACGAAGGATAATTCCCCTAATTAACGATATAATGGAACGATGTGCTCAGAAGGTCCCTATTAAAGAAGGAATTTCAGATGCTCAAAGCCATCAAGAAGAGCTTGAACAAATCCATGTCCAGCTTCCAGAAGAGCCAGGAATGGAGGGAACAACCCCAAACCAGGGAAGGCAGAGCAGCTCCAGGACACGAGGCTGGGATGGGGAGAGGTGGCCATGAGCTGAGCTTCCAAGTCCCTTTTGTCCCCTTTTTGGGAGGACAATGGAAACAATTCCCCAGAACAAAGGCGATGCGTCAGCCGCTCTCCGTGGCTCTTCCAAGCGGGAAGGACACTTGATTTGAGCCATGTGTAGGATGGGAATGCTCCGAGAACCAGGCGAGAGAAATTCCAGCCCATCCAAGCTGGGGAACATTAAGGCAGGGATGAATCATCCCACAATGCCTGTAAACAACGCTGCTTCAACCCAGAACAGAATCCATGACAGGCCCTGGTCACACGTTGCTCCAAGTTTTGGAGTGTTCGGCCCATCTGGACAATTGTTGGGAAAAGTGTCGAAATCAGGGGGCAGACACGAAGCCACAGGAATGGGAGGATGTGGATGGGAAGCACCACAAATGTTCTGCTGAGCCTCGCTCTGCTGCGCGTCCCAGCACGTCTGGGGACAGGGAGGGACGGAGCGGGGCAGCTGTGGGGGCTGGAATGGGGTCTGGAATGAGGGACAGGATGGGATCAGCTGTGGGGTCTGGAATGGGGGACAGCATGGGATCAGCTGTGGGGTCTGGAATGGGGGACAGCATGGGATCAGCTGTGGGGTATGGAATGGGGTCTGGAATGGGGGACAGCATGGGATCAGCTGTGGGGTCTGGAATGGGGGATGGAGCGGGGCAGCTGTGGGGTCTGGAATGAGGGACAGGATGGGATCAGCTGTGGGGTCTGGAATGGGGGACAGCATGGGATCAGCTGTGGGGGCTGGAATGGGGTCTGGAATGGGGGACAGGATGGGATCAGCTGTGGGGTAATGGAATGAGGGACAGGATGGGATCAGTTGAGGGGGCTGAAATGAGGGACAGAGCTCAGGGGGATCAGCTGTGGGGTCTGGAATGAGGGACAGAGCTCAGGGGGATCAGCTGTGGGGTCTGGAATGAGGGACAGAGCTCAGGGGGATCACCTGCTCTGCTCTGGGGGATTCTCAGCCTGAGCTCCAGTGGAACTCTTGAGTTTCACCGGGGGCACCTCAGGGTGTGGAACCACAGCAATGCCACCTTTCTTGGGAGCTCGGATGGGAAGGAAATTCCAAACCCAGAGCATCGGGATGGCGAATTCCAGCCTGGACAAGGCACCTTGGATGTGTCTGGACACGGAGAGATCTCCCTCCTTTGCTACTTCACAGGGACACTGAGTCGATTTAATTACTGGAAGTGATTATCATGGAACGAAGGTTGAAAAGGTCTCCAAGATCATCAAATCCAACCTCATGTCCACCACACCACATCCCAAAGTGCCTCACCTGCTCCTTTCCTGAACACTTCCAGGAATGGCGACTCCAAAACTTCCCTGAGTTCAATGCTCAACCACTCTTTGAGGGATGGAATTTTTCCTAATATCCAACTTGAAAAAGTTCCTTTAAAAAAAAGTCCCAAGGAGCTGCTAAATTCAGGGGGGAAAATGGGATAAAAACACTGCATTCTTAAACCAGCTGGATTCAAAGCAGAAATCATCATTTTCGTTTCTGTGCTTCCAGAAACCACCAGAAGTGGAAGAGTCAATGCCTCCATCCAGTGTCTGCCAAGCTGGACCCTGCTCAGTGCAGCAGCCACCAACCAGACAAATGTCATGCTCACAGGTGGACATGAGGTGAAAATTACATGAAAATGTCACGAAAATTCCACATTCAGTGGAAATGTCATAAAAATTCCATGAAAATGTCATGGAAATTCTCTGAAAATGCTGCAGAAATTCCATTAAAATGTTGTGGAAAATTCCACAAAAATTCCATTAAAATGTCACAAAAATATCACAAAAATGCTGCAAAAATGTCACCAAAATTCAATTAAAACATGGAAAATCACATTAAAACATCACAGAAATGTCACAAAAATTACCTGAAAATGTCATGAAAACATAGCGAAAATTCTATGGAAACGCTGCAGAAATTCCATGAAAATTCCTTGAAAATGTCACAGAAATTCCATAAAATGTCACAGAAACATCACAGAAACTCCTTGAAAATCTCACGGAGATGCCTCGAAAATTCAGTGGAAATGTAGCGAAAATTCCATACAAATGTCACGGAAGCGTCACAAAAATTCCATGAAAATTCAGCTGCTGTGGAGGACATCCCAGCTCCTCTGGGAAAGCCCCAGGCCTCGCCAGCCCCACAGAAGCTGTGGGATGTCAGCACCTCTGACACTGCCTCATCTCCATCCAACATCTCCTGCTCTGCCCCGTCCTCCACACCAGGGGAGGTTTAGATTGGAAAACAGGAAAAAATTTCCCATGGAAAAGGTTGTAAAAAGCATTGGAACAGGGAAGTGGCGGAGTCCCCACACCTGGAATCACCTAAAACCCGCCTGGATGTGGACATGGGGACGAGGTTTGGTGGTGCCCACAGTGGTGGTGCTGGTTGAGGGCTGGACTCGATGATCTTTTCCAGCCTTAACAATTCCATGACCCCAGAGGCAGAGCGATCCAAACCCTCAGGAAGGAATCCAGAGGCCCCACACGCAGTTTTACTGCAGGGGACACTTTGGGACCACTGCAGGACCTTATCTCCATCCTACCACTTGGGATGAGGATTCCAACGGAGGCACCACCCAAGCGGGAATACCGGCACGGAAATGGAGCCAGCGCTGCCATCGCCCACAGCCTGGCACAACCCCAAACCCATCCCACCCTGGGGACCCTCCCCAGCCCCAGGCTCCCCGCAGCAGTGGGGGTGCCTGGGCTCCATCTCAGGGGGCTTTCCCAACCATTCCACTATCCCAGGAACCCCCAGCCCGCCGCCATCCCCACACCCAACAGCGCCACGAGGAAAGCAGCTCCAGAACGGGCGAGAGCCGAGCCGTGCTGATGGCCGGGGTTTGAACTCCCATCTTTGTCAGACCCTGCACTGCCCGGTGTGGAACTCCGGAGTATCCTACAGCCTGTGGAACTGCTGAGTACCCTTCAGCCTGTGGAACTCCTGAGTATCCTACAGCCTGTGGAGCTCCTGAGTACCTTACAGCCCATGGAACTGCTGAGTACCCTACAGCCTGTGGAATTCCTGAGTATCCTACAGCCCGTGGAACTCTGGAGTATCCTACAGCCTGTGGAGCTCCTGAATATCCTACAGCCTGTGGAACTGCTGAGTATCCTACAGCCCGTGGAACTCTGGAGTATCCTACAGCCTGTGGAGCTCCTGAATATCCTACAGCCTGTGGAACTGCTGAGTATCCTACAGCCCGTGGAACTCTGGAGTATCCTACAGCCTGTGGAGCTCCTGAATATCCTACAGCCTGTGGAACTGCTGAGTATCCTACAGCCCGTGGAACTCTGGAGTATCCTACAGCCTGTGGAGCTCCTGAATATCCTACAGCCTGTGGAACTGCTGAGTATCCTACAGCCCGTGGAACTCTGGAGTATCCTACAGCCTGTGGAGCTCCTGAATATCCTACAGCCTGTGGAGCTCCTGAGGACCCTACAGCCTGTGGAACTCCCCAGTCTCCTACAGCCCGTGTAACTCTGGAGTCTCCTGCAGCCTGTTCACTTCTGCTCTCTCGTGCTGGGCACACACATCAAAGCCTCTCCAGTGCTCTCCAAGGACACCCAGACCGTCCTAGGCCCAAAAAGTATAAACCAAAAAGCCTCTAAAGGGGCGCAAGCTTGGGGAAATTACATCATTAACTGAAGCTTTAATTGAGAATTAACCCTGATATGCAAATGAACCAAACCTATAAAAGTGTGAAAAACTCGTGGCCTGCCATCCATCTCGGGTCTATCTCAGCAGTGGCCTCTGGCTCCCCAGGGGTTCCTTTGAGGGCCCTTCAAATAAATCCCTGCCTTATTCCCTTACTCCTGTCTAGTCTCAGGTTTAGGAGGCCTTTTCAGTCCTAATCCTTGTTTTCCAGCAGCGCTGCTTTTCCATGGAGCTCTGGCTGTCCCTGATCACCACCAAGCAAAAAATTCCCTTTACCAGCTGCCACCTGCACAGGGAAAGGGGAAAATACCCTGGGAAGGACCTGACCGCACTAAAAGTGTCAGGGTGACCCCCAAGCCTCCCTGGGCAGCTGATCCAAGGATTTCATCCCTTCTCCTTCCCCAGTCTACAGGAATGAGGGGCCGAGATTTGTTGTGAGCCCTGGGGAATTCCCACATGGAATTTCCACACAGAATTCCCAGTGTGCTCCCAGGAGCTGAGCCTTCCTCCACATCCATGGGAATTGTCACTGCGGGGCTGGGGCACACTCCCATCCTCCTCCCATTTCTTCACTCCCAAAAAATCTCTGCAGGGAGCTTACAGAAATTTTTCTTAAGTGGCAAAGAATTCTGGACAAAGAAAATCAACAATTTTAACCAAGAGTTTGAGGGAGAAAAATCACCCAGAGCTGGTGGGACAGCACAGGGGAAATTGGGAAAATAATTCATATTTACGTGCAAACACCTCAGCAAAACACGGTGGATGGTCCTGAGCGAGGAAACTGCTCACCCTGTGGATTTTAGAAGTTCTGAGGCCCCACCAGTGCTGACCCAATTTGTTCAATCACTGTAAATTAACGAGGAATTGTTCTATTAATTGTTGGGTTAATTGCTGTGTTAATGAGAGAGGAGGTCCCCGCAGCGTTGCAGGCAAAGGGAACTCTCAGTCCCACACCAAAGCCCCAAAATGGAGGAGCTGTCTGTGCTGGAAATTAATTTTGGTTCCCGACCTGCTCTGCAAAACCCCGGTGAGAAGTGAAGGCTGGGCTTGTTTAGGCTTCAGCTTGAGCCTGGCCCAGACCTGAGCTCAAACAGCGCTTCCCTCACCACAAATGAAAGGTTCAAAGCCCAGAGGGTTCCAGACCCACCTTAAAGAGGCTCTAGGGTTACTTTTCCCTCCCATGTTCCCTATTTCTGGATGAGGGAACGGGAGCAATCCCGGCCCCTGCAGAGAGCACCTCCCCCAGGCTCCCCCCAGATCCATTTCGCTGCACATTTAAGACGTTTATTCCTGTTTTTAAGAGGGATTTCCAAGCTTTTCCTTCAGAGAGAACCTATAAAGGGAATCCCAGCCCACCAGAAAGATGATCCCAACAGGAACCACTAAATCCCAAAGGCACACCTTGGGAAAACCCGTTCTCTTTGAACACTGCAATGGAATTAAGGACCAAAAAGAGTCATTGGCACCAGGATTTTCCCATCCTGGAAAAGTGACTCCTGTTTGCCTGGACTGGATTGCTCCAAACATCCCAGCTCTTAATCCTAAAAACCAGGACACAGCAGAGTTGGGGTTCTGGGTCCCAAATAGGACAAATTTTTCAGGAAAATCAGTTTTTGTGCCTTTTATATCCCAGAGTCCAAAAATCCCCAGCTCAGCAGCTTCCCGAGGCAGGGCAGAGCTGAATCCTACAGGAAGGAGCAGCTGGACTTGGAGAGGCTGGATGGGAATGGGCAGGAACAGGCATAGGAATGGGAATGAATAAATAGGAATAAAAAGGTCTTGCATGAGCTTGGGTCTCCCAAGGACCCCAGGAATCAGCAGAAACAGGAATTAATAAATCAACAGGAATAAAAAGGTCTTGGCTGAGCTTTGCCAGCGCCTTCCACATCCTCAGGTCCGTGCCTGGAGTCTGTTCCTCACCCAGCTCCACTCATTTCTCTCTTAATTGCCTCAATCTAATTAAAGAAGTTCATTAGCCCCATTCTTACCCTCATTAAACTTGGCCTTTATTTCCCTCGTCAGTTTTTTGTCATTCCAAAGCCTTCCCGCGCCCCTTGGGATGGTTTTTCAGGGGATTTGGGCAGCTTTAGGCAGCTCTGGGAAATCAAGGGCTGCTCCCAGGATGGCCTCAATGGCGAGGCCACGCCCTGAGGAAAGGGCAGGAGGGAATACAGGGAATTCCAGGCTGGAAAAACCATCCTGGGGTGGAGCAACAACTCCTGAGCACCCCAAAGCCAAGCTAGGAGCTATCCTGAATTATATCAGTTATTACTTCACGTTGGGGCTCCTAGATTGGGTTAAACTGGGCTTTTCCATGCTCCAGAGAGAGGAGCTGAGAGGAGATTTTAGAAACAAACGGGAAAAAATTGGGATCTGGATGGTGACAAGGATTTTCCAGAGCCTTCCCAGGGGTCCTGACAGGTGAAAAAGCAGAGAGAGAGTGGGAACAAACATGGCACAGATGGAACAGGGTCCAACCAGGCAGGGAAAACCCACCAAGGACAGCTTTAAAAGAGCAGGGAAAATACAGGAAAGGAGGAAAACCCCGCTGCTCCCTCTGGAGAGCTGGTCCAGGCTCTGCATGACACAAAAATAGCATTTGTGGGGCTGAAGCCGATGGATACATCCCGGATCCACCTCCAGGTGACTCCCTCTTCCCTTTGGAAGTTTCCCATTTCATCCCTCTCCAAACACATCAATTAAATTATTGATATTTCTATTAATTCTATGCATATCATTAATGTCCCTAATTAATTTATAATTAAAGGTAATTCCAAGGGGTGGAAAGAGAAGGAGGGGCAGAACCTGGGATGGTTTAGCAGGATTTGGGAATGTCCTTCACCCTCTACCAGAGGAACACTGGGATCAACCTGCGGCCTCTGCTCGCTGCTCCTGAGCACCCGACCCACGCTGCAAAGCTTAATCAAGGACTGAATTAATTGCGATTCATGTAAATTTATTGTAAGCCATGTAAATTATTGTGATTCATGTAAATCAATTGTAACCTATGCAAATTAATTGTGATTCATGTAAATTAATTGTAAACCAAGTCAGTAAAATTCCTTGAACCAACTGGCGCACGGGATTAACTAGGCCAGGAATGAAAAGGAAAAACGCGACTGGTGGGATAATCCATCGTCTTTCTCCCGATATTCCGTGTCCTGCCCTTCCCGCACCAGGCACATCCCAAGGAATCCCGCTGGATCCTTGAGCAAAGTCCTTTTGTTCCTCAAATTCCTATGCTTGTCCCGGGAATGGCCCCAGCCAAGGCACGATCCCGGATTTCGCCACTGGAGGGCACCAGAGGAAATCCCAAATTATCCAGTCCTGACTGAGAACTCCGGGAAAGCAAAACCCAAACCCCAAAGGACGGGCAGCCCTGGGCCGAGATTTGTGGAAGGAAGGTGAGGGTTTGTTGGAACGAGAGTCCAGAGGAGGCCCCGGAGCTGCTCCAGGGCTGGAGCCCCTGTGCTGTGGAGGCAGGCTGGGAGAGCTGGGAATGTTCCCCTGGAGAAGGGAAGGCTCCAGGGAGAGCTCAGAGCCCCTTGCAGGGCCTGAAGGGGCTCCAGGAGAGCTGCAGAGGGACTGGGGCCAAGGGCTGGAGGGACAGGACACAGGGAATGGCTTCCCACTGGGAAAGGGCAGCTTGGGCTGGCATCTTGGGAAGGAATTCCTGCCTGGGAGGGTGGGCAGGGGCTGGGCTGGAATTCCCAGAGCAGCTGGGGCTGCCCCTGCATCCCTGGGAATGTCCAAGGCCAGGCTGGATGGATTTGGACCCACCTGGGACAGTGGGAGGTGTCCCTGGGGATGGGATAGGGTGGGATTTAAGGTCCCTTCCCACCCAAACCATTCCATGGGATTCCACGAGGAGCACAAAGGGAATTAACTGTCTCCATGCTGGCTGTTCCCATATCCCAACAGGGCAGCACAGAGCACAGCCCTGCTCCTTCCAGGCTCTGGGCCCAGCATTCCATGGCCTTTTCCTGTGGGGTCACAGGGACTCCAGGCAGCCCCTCCACCCCAGGGACAAAGGAATCCAAATCCTCCCCTCCGCTGGGGATGGCGCTGACTCCAAACCCCAGAACCCCACCCCAGACACACCTTGGACCCCAGGAATTGGCTGGGAGGGGCAGCAGGATGGAGCAGCAGGATCTGTGTCACCCCTAAAGCTTTGTGCCAGGGAAATCCAATCCCAAACCCATCCAGCACTGCTCAGCCCCTCCCCAGTCCCACTAAAACCACCCAGGGTTAATCAGGACTCAACACTTGCCAAGGTCCTGGGTCATCCAGAGCCTCCTCTGCCACATGGGAGTGCCACAATGGCACAGAAATCCCAGGGAACCTCCCTGCCTGGGACACACATCCATGGGGATGGAGAAGGAATTCCTTCCCTCCGCTGGAATCTGCTGCAATCCACTCTGGAAAACCCCCTTGGCACTGCCAGCCTGGATCATCCAGCCCTCACCTGCTGCTCCACAGGGAACTGGAGGAATTCCTGCCTTTCCCTGGCATCCCTAATTCCACTTCCATCCCTCAGCAGGACACATCCATGAGGAGAATCCCTGGGAGCCGTATCCACATTTATTTCTGCTTCCCACCAACCTCCTCTTAATGTGGAGGCATTAACAGCCTGGACTGGCCACAAAACACGGAAAACATTAAATTAAACTAATTAAATTAATTAAATCCCAGGTCTGAGAATCCTTGAACACAGCCTGTGGCAGCAAAGGCTGGGATAGGATCCAGCTGTGCCAAGTATCCAAGGAAAAAGGATTTCCTCGCTGTCCGAAGGTCCCACGAGAACCAACAGCATCCAAGAGGATTTTAACTTGAATTTATCTCTGCTGTTATCAGCCCTGACAGCCTCACCACTGGAAATCCTAATGGAAAACCCTGATGGAAGTTCCAAGGAAAAGCACACACAGAGCTTGTCCTCAGTGTGGGATGGCCACAGCATCCATCCCCAGAGATCCCAAATCCCCATCCATCCCCAGAGATCCCAAATCCGTTGCAAACAGCAGCAAACCCCAAAAGGACAAATGGACTTTCCCCCAAGGAGCCCGAGCTGGGGAGCGGCGCTCCATGGATGGAGCAGTGCTCATCCAGGGATAGGGAAAACTGGTGGCTGTGACAGCTCGGGAAGGATTTAGGGACAAAGGATTGAAAATAACTCATATTAGGGATAATTCTGGGCAGTTTTAGGGCCTGGGATGGGCTTGGTGGTTGGAGGGATCCATCCCAGGCTGAGTCCCTTCACAGCGGGAATTGATCTCTGAGGGTCCCTTCCAACCCAGAATATTCCAGATCCAGAACTAAAGAGGAAATATCCCACAGCATCCACAGGCAGGGAATGATGGCTTTAAACACTGAGGTGCTTTCATGAATTAAATCATTCATGGAACACTGGATGGGATTCATGGAATCCTATGGAATGGTTGGGTGGGAAGGGACATAAAATCCCATCCCACCCCATCCATGGCAGGGGCACCTCCCACCATCCCAGGTGGATCCAAGCCCCAATGTCCAGCCTAGCCTTGGACATTCCCAGGGATCCAGGGGCAGCCCCAGCTGCTCTGGGAATTCCAGCCCAGCCCAGCCCCTGCCCACCCTCCCAGGCAGGAATTCCTTCCCAAGATATCAGCCCAAGCTGCCCTTTCCCAGTGGGAAGCCATTCCCTGTGTCCTGTCCCTCCAGCCCTTGGCCCCAGTCCCTCTGCAGCTCTCCTGGAGCCCCTTCAGGCCCTGCAAGGGGCTCTGAGCTCTCCCTGGAGCCTTCCCTTCTCCAGGGGAACATTCCCAGCTCTCCCAGCCTGCCTCCACAGCACAGGGGCTCCAGCCCTGGAGCAGCTCCGGGGCCTCCTCTGGACTCTCTCCAGCAGCTCCACGCCCTTGTGCTGTTGGCCCCAGGGCTGGGGCAGCTCTGCAGGTGGGGTCTCACCTGAGGGGGCTCAGGGACACAATTCCCACCTTTCCTGCTGCCCACGCTCTGATCAGCCCAGGGCTGGGGGGGCTGGCCTGGGCCATTCCAGCCTCATCCACAACATTCCAAATCCTCCTCCCAGGGCTGCTCCTGTGACCCCAGGCACTGCTTTGGCCTCTCCCAAACCCATCAGCTCCCTGGCTCCAGCTCCCTTTCCCCAGTATTCCCCAAACACAGACCTGGAATCCACCACAACCAAGTCCCAACAAATGCATGGATGCAGCAGCTCTGCACTGCCCTGAGCTCCCACAGCCAAGATCCCAACCCCCCCCACCCCGGCTATTCACAAACTCCAGCTCATTTTGGAGAGCATTTCATGGAACAACACCATCAAGGCTGTTCAGCAGAGCAATATCTGCATTCCCAAAGATGGGAAGCAGCTCTCTGGAATTCCTGGAGAACTGTTGCTCCCAGCTCCTGTTCCCGAGGACAGGAAGCCAGGGATGCTGTGTCCAGCTGATAGAGCACAAGGAGTTTTGAAAAGACAACACCTCCTGCCTCCAGCCCACAGCCAATTCCCTGCAAAGCCCTGGGGATCCCCACTGGGAAAATTAAGAAGGGAAAAAAAAAAAGATCCAAACAACAACACATGGAAAACAAAGGAATTCTTCACAGAATTTGTGTCCTTCAGCCCCGACCCCTTCAGCAGCTCTGAGCTCCTAAATCTGCTCCTCAGCCCTGGAATTGCTCTGGAACTGCTCCTTATCACCAGATGCAGGCATTTCCAGGCCAAGAGGGGCTGGTGTGGCCATGGATCTCCCTGGAACACAGAGAGCAGTTCCCAGAGCAGGGAGAATCGTCCTGGATTCATCCCGGAATTCCCGCTCCAGCCCTAAAGGCACAGATTGGGATTTATCAGCGGGATTGAAAGCAGTTTGGAGCCCTGGGTTCAGCCAGGGAAAGGGGGAGTGAGGGGTGCCTCACTCAGAACTGGGATCTGCTCTGCACCCTCATGGATCCTTCTGAGTCAGGGTGAATTCCCTGGGGATAACCCAGCATCCAAGGGAAGGGAATTCTGCTACGAACACCTCAGCAGGAAAGGAGCCCTCTGATCCCAGCGTTTTCCCCCCAAAACAGCTTCCAAAGCTACATCACCTCCAAGCAAAGGCAGCCACAGGCAGGAGCCACTGCCAAGGGAATTCCACAAACCTATGGAATACATTCCCCTGAGCCCCATCCCGCGTGGGGATTAAAGATCTGAATCCCATCCCTTTACACCTCTGGCCTGTCAAACACAGAGCCCTTCAGAGTAGTTCTGATGCCTTCCTCCAGAGGAAAAAATAAACTCCTGACTTTTCCTGTTTGGGAAGTGGGCAAAGAAAGGGAAAAACACCAGAGCACGCTTGGAAAAAAACCTAAGAAAACCCCGGCACAGGATGTGTAAAAATAGGGCTGCTGATAGGATCGGGACAACCCAGGGTTCCTGAGTCCCACCTTCCCAGCTTGGGAAGGGACTCGTCCCTCTCACCCAGCCCCAGGTGGGAATGCTGGCAGGAATTCTGGCAGGAATGCCTTGGAGCAGGAAGCTCTGGAAGGGCACAGGGGGTGATTGAATCAGTTTGAGGCAGGTCAGGAGAAATTAATTCCAGGGGTACAAGGATCACCTCTGGAGAGCTGGGCAAGAGAGGGATCCAGGGGGACATTCCAGCACATTCCAGGGCCTGAAGGGGCTCCAGGAGAGCTGCAGAGGGACTGGGGACAAGGCATGGAGGGACAGGACACAGGGAATGGCTTCCCACTGGGAAAGGGCAGCTTGGGCTGGCATCTTGGGAAGGAATTCCTGCCTGGGAGGGTGGGCAGGGGCTGGGCTGGAATTCCCAGAGCAGCTGTGGCTGCCCCTGCATCCCTGGCAGTGCCCAAGGCCAGGCTGGACATTGGGGCTTGGAGCAGCCTGGGACAGTGGGAGGTGTCCCTGCCCATGGATGGGGTGGGATTCCAGGTCCCTTCCCACCTGAACATTCCACGACCCACATCAGGCACTCAGCAGCAAACCTGGGCAGCTCCTGCTTTTACCCCTCCCTGGATCATCCCTCGGCTTTTCCCAGCCCTCCTTCCCCATCTCAGCTGCAGGGAAAAAGAATCCCAAAGCCAAGGCAGCCCCAAAGTGTGCCCACAATCCCTCCCCACAGATCCCTGGAGCAGCTCCATCCCTGGTCCTCTGCCCATCCCTTGGGATTGGCTCTTTTTCCCAAACCCAGGCAGCGGAGAATTCCCAGCTCAGGAATTCTCAGTCCAGGAGCTGCTGGAAAAATCCAGCTCCGCTCAGGAGACCCCAAACTCCACAGCAGGAGCTCCCCAAGGAACACGGAAAGTGTGGAAAAGGGAAAAGCAGCCGGGAAAGGAGGAAGGGAGAGACTGGGGGAAGAGCCGAGCTGCCCAAATTCCACCTGGGAAAAGGGAAACTCCAGAGCCAGGAGCAGCCTTGGGGGCACCCGCGGAGAGAGGCCAAAATAGAGATTGTTTATAATTAACATTTTATGTGTGTGACAAATTGATATGGATATTGATGATTACATTTTATGTGTATGACGTTTATATTCATATTTTGTGTGTATGACATATTTAAATGGCTATTGATAAAACTATTGATATTTCATGTCTATGACATGTTTATATCTATATCTACATTTATACCTATACTTTTATCTATATTTTATGTGTATGACATATTGATATGGCCATTGATGGGGCCATTAATGTGGCCATTGATATTTTATGTCTATGACATGTTTATATTTATATTTTATGGGTATAACTATTGATATGGATATTGGTATGGATATTGATACAGCTATTGATATTTTATGCATATGATGTTTGCATTTCTATCTATATTTATATCTACATTTGTATCAAATTTCATGTATGACCTTTTAAAAGTATATTGATATGGCTATTGATATTTTATGCATATGACATGTTTATATTGATATCTATATTTTATGTGTAGGATACATTAAAATGCCTATTCATATGGCTATTGGTAGTTTATGTGTATGACATTTATATCTATATTTATATCTATACTTTATGTGTATGACTATTGATGTGGCTATTGAAATTTTATATCCATGACAAGTTCATATTTATATCTACATTTATACCTATATTTTATGTGTATGACATTGATATGGCTATTGGTATTTTATGTGTATGACGTTTGTATTTAAATCTATATTTATATCTGTATTTACTGTATGACCTATTTAAAAGAATATTGATATGGCTATTGATATTTTATGTGTATGATGTTTGTATTTATATCTATATTTGTATCAGCGTTCAACTCTATATTTATACCTGTATTTATACCTGTATTTAATGTATGACCTATTTAAAAGTATATTGATATGGCTACTGATACTTTATGCATATGACATGTTTATATTGAGATCTATATTTTATGTGTAGGATACATTAAAATGCCTATTGATATGGCTATTGGTAGTTTATGTGTATGACATTTATATCTATATTTATACCTATATTTATATCTATATTTTATGCATCTGACTTAAAGAGATAGTGATATGGATATTGATATAGTTATTGATATTTTATGTGTGTGACATGTTTATATCTATATTCATATCTACATTTGTATCTATATTTATATGTGTATGACTGATATGGATATTGATACTTATATTAATATTTTGTGTGTAAGACAGGTTTATATTCATATCTGTATTTTATGTGTATACCATATTGACAGGGATATGGATAGGGATATGGATATTTTATGTGCATTGCTTATTTCTATTTGATGTGCTGTCCATATCTATATATTGATATTCTTTACATTTTATGTGCTTTGTATATTTTTATATTTTACGTGGGGTTTTGCATTTTTTTGTGAACTATTTCTATTTTTATACTGTTGTGTATTTTCTATATTTATATGTGTATCATTTATTTGTATGATATATTCATACTATATTTTACCTGTATATCAATATTTTTATATTTAATATATTTTATTTATTTTTTTTATATTTCATGAGTATTACATACATTTATATTTTTTAATTTTATTTATATTATATCTACCATTGGGTTTATATTTTACATGTAATATAATTTAATGTTA
>VYXG01004283.1:277365-289227 GCA_013397235.1 Lanius ludovicianus
TTTTATATATTTTATATGTATTACATATTTATATAGAAACTAGATATAAAATTGATATTTTATATTTTTATGTATATCATATATTTTATGTGTATTATATATTTAAGGTAAAATTAAATCTGTAATTTTTATTTTCCTGTTTTTACGTGTATTACACATTTTATGTCTATCCATATTTCTATTTCTCATGTTAGTACATTAATGCTTTTATTTTACATTTCTTATCCATTTCTATGCCTGTCTCTTCAAATTTGCCATGTAACAGACATTAATATTTTTATATTTTCCATTTCTCCTGTATTTATATTTCTATAATCTTAGGGGTATTGTGCATATTTATATTTGTTATATTTTTAAGTGTGTTATTCACTTTATATCTATTTAAATCTGTATTTTCTAGGAACTTTTCTAGTTAATACAAAATGCAGTGGCCAGAACCCCAAACTCAGCACGGGTGCATTAAACAAACACCAGACAGGAGCTAACACTGGGGATCACCCTCATTAATCATCAGCTAATTAAGAAATTAAAACTGAACCAGGGAGGAGAAGAGGAGGGAAAGTTCCCACCTGAAGGATTTGCAGCACAGATTAAAAAATCAGTGGCATAAATTAAAAATCAGGGGCATAAATTCAAATATCAGTTGAATAAATCTAAAAAGCAGAGGTGTAAGTTTAAAAATCAGTTGCAGAAATTAAAAAAACAGTCATAAATTAAAACATCAGCAGTATAAATTAAAGTATCAGTTGCGTAAATTAAAAAAATCAGATGTATAAATTGAAAATCAGTGGTCAAAATTTAAAAAATCAGCACCTAAATTAAAATATCAGTTGAGTAAATTAAAAACTCAGTGGGGTAAATTAAAAATCCAAGGTATAAATTAAAAAATCAGCAGAATAAATTCAAAATAAATTGCATAAACTAAATAATCAATTGAATAAATTTAAAATCAGCTGAATAAATTAAAAAATAAATTGCATAAACTAAATAATCAATTGAATAAATTTAAAATCAGCTGAATAAATTAAAAAATAAATTGCATAAACTAAATACTCAATTGAATAAATTTAAAATCAACTGAATAAAAAATAAATTGCATAAACTAAAAAAATTATTTGAACTAATTAAAAAATCAGCAGAATAAATGAAAAACTCAGTGCCACAAAATCTCCTGCCAGGTGGGAGCAGAGGGAGCCAGGATTGAGCCGTGGTGTCCAAACCCTCTCCGGAAAAGGAAACAACCCCCAAGAACAGGGAAATGCCTGGAATTCCTCGGGACTTCACCGGTGCAGAGGCTTCGAAAACCAAAATCTCAGCCAAAAGCCCCTGAACCCGTCTGTGCTCACAGGGGGGGAACGAGAGATCCCACCCAGCCGTGGAATGCTGCCATATCCCGGTGGGAAGGGGCCCACGGGATCAGGGACCTGCAGACCCCCCAAACCCCCCGCGCATCCCGGGCCAAGCCTTCCCAAGCTCCAGCAGTCTCGGGAATGGGATCATTCCCAAATTCCCAGAGCAGGACCAGGGGGCTCCAGCACGGAGCTGGTTCTGAACGTGGGGTGGTTGGAGCCCCACGGAATGGGAGAGCCACTGCAGGGAATCACACACAGGGAGCGCCAGGGGATGCTGGAGAAATCCCCCAGAGAGGTGGAGAGGCTGTGGGAGAGAAGGGGAATCCATGGAATGGTCTGGGATGGAAGAGACCTTAAATCCCATCCAGTGCCAGGGACACCTCCCACTGTCCCAGGTGCTCCAAGCCCCAATGGCCAGCCTGGCCTTGGGCACTGCCAGGGATCCAGGGGCAGCCCCAGCTGCTCTGGGAATTCCAGCCCCAGGAATTCCTTCCCAAGATGCCAGCCCAAGCTGCCCTTTCCCAGTGGGAAGCCATTCCCTGTGTCCTGTCCCTCCAGCCCTTGGCCCCAGTCCCTCTGCAGCTCTCCTGGAGCCCCTTCAGGCCCTGCAAGGGGCTCTGAGCTCTCCCTGGAGCCTTCCCTTCTCCAGGGGAACATTCCCAGCTCTCCCAGCCTGCCTCCAGAGCACAGGGGCTCCAGCCCTGGAGCAGCTCCGGGGCCTCCTCTGGACTCTCTCCAGCAGCTCCACGTCCTTGTGCTGTTGGCCCCAGGGCTGGGGCAGCTCTGCAGGTGGGGTCTCACCTGAGGGGGCTCAGGGACACAATTCCCACCTTTCCTGCTGGGATCAGCCCAGGGCTGGGAGGTTCTGGAGCTTTTCATCCACAAACATCCCAAATCCTGCTCCCAATCCATCGTTCCCCAGCCTGTCCCTGGCACTGCCCAGCCCTGTCCTTAACCCCAGCTGCTCCCACCAGCTGCAAACACACAAGCCCCAGGATTTCCACACGGAATTCCCGCTGCCAGCACCCTCCCAGCAGGACTCTCTGCTCAGGATCATTTCTCTCCCTGACTGGCTTTCTGCCCCTGGCCACTCCAAGTTATTTTTCACAGCAGCGTCACTCGGGTGAGCCAGGCTCAATCTCCACTTGCACTTCCTGCTTTTATTTCCAGCTTCCATTTCTTTTCCTGCCCCGGGCAGTGCCCACAGCCTCTGCTCCGCAGTTTAACCCCGGGGCTTGCTGTGAGCCCATCTTCCAGCCCGAGGGCTCGGAGGACACTCAGGGAGCAAATCAGGCTCTTAAACACCAACACCCCTCAAATTTTGCCCTTTTCACTCCATTATTGTTTATAATTACTCTGAGTTTCCAACACCCCTCAAATTTTGCATTTTTAACTCCATTATTATTTATTATTACTTAAAGTTTCCAAGAAAAATTAAAGCCCAGGCTAAAGAGAGCCCAATCTGGAGCAGAATTTAACTGAGAATCCTGCATTTGTAGTTCTGGACCAGAGTCAAATCTCAGCATCAGCACCAAAAATGATAAAGAAAAAAATAAAAATCATTCTGATTTCAGTCTCAACCTGCAGGACCTAAAGCTTGTCCTGGGTAAGACACAAAGATCCATTCGAGAGGGAAAACCAAAAAAAACTGACCCTGAATCCAAACCAAACTGCATCCACACCCCAGCTGTGGGAATGATTTGGAATTATGTGTTAAAAAGCCACAACCTCACCTGTATCTCCAAAAGACAGATGATTTCAGGGAAAATAAGAAAACAATTACACTTCAAGGTTACTTTGCATGGATTTGGGAGACTCAGACAGGAACAAAATTAGACTTTGCTTCCTGGGAGAAAATATTCCATCATTAACTTCACCCTGCCAGAAATTTAGATTAAGAAAAAAAATCCAAAAATGAAGATTAAGTGTAAAAAAATCACCATTTCATGGCAAGGAGGCCCAAAGAACTGCTGGGATTTTCCTCTCCCACTATTTTTAGCAGGTTTGACCTCCCTTGAGCTGCACAATAATATTTGAGGCATTTTCCAAAAACACAAACAGCCCTGACGTGTTTTACTGAATCCATGGATGTGTCATCCCTCAAGTTCCCTTCCAGGACCTATTTTGGAATTCTCTCCCAAGGAAAAACGGGCGGGTTTGGGTTTGCCTGGCACGGCTCAATCTGTGGCACGGCACCAACTGGAAATGGGCATTTGGAGCTGCTGATTCCCAATCGGGAAACAGCCGGGAGCAACACGGAGAGCGGAGAGCAGGAATTTGGGATCAGGGGATAAATCCAAACCCCAAACCTCGGTTTAAAGAGAATTTCACTACAGGGAAAAGGAGGAAGAGGAGAGGGACTGGGGATAAGGGCTGGAGGGACAGGACACAGGGAATGGCTTCCCACTGGGAAAGGGCAGCTTGGGAAGGAATTCCTGCCTGGGAGGGTGGGCAGGGGCTGGGCTGGAATTCCCAGAGCAGCTGGGGCTGCCCCTGCATCCCTACCAGTGCCCAAGGCCAGGCTGGACACTGGGGCTGGGAGCAGCCTGGGACAGTGGAAGTGGATGAGCTTTAAGGGCCCTCCAGGCCAACCCTAAGGATGATGAGCAGGGAAATCTGGGAGATTAAAGGGTCCGTCTGGGATTTTCTGTCCTTACTGAGGGAGCTGAGCTTGGACTTTCTCCCAATGGCGACTCCTCCCTCCTGCAGGAAGATCCCCCCAGGCTGGTTCCTAAGCCCACAGGAAAATTCCCTCTGGATTGAAAATCCAAAGGTTTCTTCCATTCCTACACCAACACTTGACCCTCCTTGGTTCATCCCAGTCCATCACATCCCACATCAGCTCCCCACTCCTGACCTGTTCCAGACCTAGCCCAGCCCTCCTTAGACTCAATCCTAACCCCACGGCCTGCAGCACTTTCCCACTGGGCCATTCCCACACCTGCACAGCAACAGCTGGAAAATATTCCTTCAACAGGCACCGCCTTTATCCACAGCTCTCATTCCTTTGGGATTCCAGCCACGTCTGCAGCCGTGTCCCTGCCCCAAAGCCCTGCCTGGAGCTGCCTCCACACTTCCAGCAACTTCTACTTCAGAGCTCCTCACTACTCAGCAGGAGAAGGAAAAAAAGCTTCTTACCCTCATCCTCTCCCTTTCTGTCCCTCTGGAATGGCCGTGAGGGAGGCAAAGAGCAGAAACCAACACTTGGCTTCTCAGAGAACCTTTTATGGGAAAACCTGGGACATCTCTTCCCATCGCTGACAGATTTTAAGGAGGAGATTTTGTTTGCTCTTTTTGTGGCGGAGGCAGAGCTGAGCCCTGGTCCCATCTCACACCCCTCTCCTTCAGCATCCTTGGCCCCAGCTGGGTGGGCAGGCGGAAGAAAATCATTAAAACAAAGATCAGTAATGGATCACTAAAAATTCCCCAGGATTCCTGGGCCAGCATGGGAGATTCCCTGCCCCTGGCAGAGGCTGGAGCTTGATGCTCCTCAAGGTCCCTTCCAGCCCAACCCACGTGGGGGGTCAGGAACAAAAGCCCACTCTGCAGACTGGGACCTTTCCTGCACTTCAGAATCCCAAAAGCACTCAAAAAGCAGGAATGGGACGAGGCTTATCCTCAGCTCCCCAAGTGCCTCTGGCTGAGGATTCCCTGCCCTGCTGCTCCCTCATGTCCCAGGGCCTGGAAGCACCATGCAGGCTGTTTGTCCTGCCAGCCCCCACAGCAGAACCCACTAACCCTACACTCATTTTCCAAACCCAAATGGGTTTGGAAGCAGAGAAGAAGTTCCAGCAGGCAGCACACTGTGCATCCTCACTCCTGTGGCAGCCTGGGCATTCCCAAGAAATCAGGGAATCGTTTAGAGCTGGAAAAGACCCACAAGGATCAAGAATTCAACTCCTGACCTCACACAGGACGACTCCAACAATCCCACCCTGTCCCTGGGAGCTTTGGCCAAATAAATCTTTGCAATGACCCAAAGCTGCACCTGAAGATTTATTAAAGGAGGTTCTTTCTGAAAGCGCAGCCACAGGAAATCCTGTGGAGCTTGAGCTCCTGGATCCAGATTTGTCAAGGAATTATGGCCTTGGGGGTGGAAGCACCTTGAGCAGGACAGTGTCCAGCAGAAAGGTCAGCCCAGAGCAGCTGCTGCCCTGGCCAGGGGTGACAAGGGACCACTTTGGTGGCAGCACAGCACAAGGAGAGCCCTTCTGGTGGCTCCCTGAACCCACAGAGAGCAGAGTAAGAGTCTGGACAGAGGCTCCCCAGGAACCACAGAACCCTTGAGGTTGGAAAAGACCTTTGAGATCATTGAGTCCAACCACAAACACAGCAGCACCAGGGCCAGCACTGTCCCCAAGTGCCACATCCACACAGATTTAAATCCCTCCAGGGATGGGGGCTCCAGCCCTGCCAGGCCTGGACAGCCTTTCCAGGAAGGAATTGTCCCAATGCCCACCCCTCCCCTGGCCCAGTCTGAGGCCATTCCCTCTCCTCCTGTCCCTGTTCCCTGGGAGCAGAGCCCAACCCCCCTGAGCCCCCTCCTGTCAGGGAGTTGTGCAGAGCCACAAGGTCCCCCCTGAGCCTCCTTTGCTCCAGGCTGAGCCCCTTTCCCAGCTCCCTCAGGAATTCTCCAGCCCCTTCCCAGCTCCCTTCCCTGGACATGCTCCAGCCCCTCAGGGTCTCTCCAGAGCTGCCCCCAGCACTGGAGGTGCCCCAGCAGTGCCAGCACAGGGATGGGCACTGCCCTGGCCCTGCTGCCAGCCCATACCAGGGGTGTCACACACCTGCACGAGCAGAGGGAGCCGAGATTCCAGATGGACACAGGGACCCACCCCTGGGATCTGGGATGGGCACAGGACACCATCTCCTACTGAGGGGACCCTCAGCCAGCCCAGAGTCACCGCTTGTCCCCAGCTCAGCACCCGACAGCCCAATGGAAGCAGAGCCAAGGTCCTTCTGGATCCCCAGGGAAGCGCTCCCCGGAATCCACGTCCCCCACGGGGTCATCTCCCCTTCCCACTGCTGCCACACTGTGCCTGCCCCAATCCCAAACCCTTCCCACTCCACAGGACGCCAGGGAGCTGTGCCAGGATTCAGGGATTGCCAAAGGATTTCCTTCCCAGAGGATAATCCGGAGCAGGAAATGCTGCTCCCTCCATCCCTCTGAGGTGTTATCAATGGGATAAAACACCCAAACCTGGCCGGGAGCAGGAACAGAACTGCCACCATCCCAAATCCCAGGGAATAACAGCAGTGAGGAGTTCCAGCCCTCCCATAGCCAAAAAGGGAATTAGAAACAAGCAGCTACAAGCGTTCAATGCTGGTGGGTGGAACAAAGCTGCTCCAAAGCCATTTCTGCACTCCCAGGTGCAATTCTGAAAAGGGAATTTCAACATTCACTCCCCCCTCACGAGGACTGAACAGCAGCCGAGGAGAATTTCAAGGAATAAAAAGACAAAAAAAATTTCCCACTCTGGAAAATTCAAGAGGCTGGAGTGCAGCTCAGCACACGTGCAGAGTGATCCACGCCAACAGCAGGGCCGTGTGAGCAGCTAATTAATTAATATTGGAATAATGAGGAGCTGCTTCAAACATCAGGAGCAGGAATGCTGCCAGAGAGAGGGGGTGGGAGTCAAGGAAAACTCTTCTATGTGACTGGGCAAAGCAGAAGTAGGAATTATTCTATTTTTAATGGAATTGTTAATAAATATGTAAAAAGTACAACAGAGCAACGGAGAGAAGAGATTCTCTGGGTGGCATTCCCACATTTCCTTCACCAGGAAGGAGCCAGCCTTGTTAACCAGGGCGATCTGGACACCCAAGTGCACTTGAATGTTGAAAGCATTGTGCAAATTCCCAGTGAAAATGCAATCATAAATCTCCGCTCCCGAAATTCAGCGTTTCCCGGCGGCTTTGCACAAGGGAGGAACACGGAGCTGACATTCTGCAGAGGACACAGAACCCTTCCCTTGGACCAGCTCCAAAGCCAAAAAGCTGCAAAGGGAGCAGCACTGAGGGAGGATCAGGTGACAAAGGGACAAGAGAAGTGTCAGAGGGACACTGGGAGGGGACAAACCCTTTATAAACCCTTTAAAACTCCCCCAGAACTGAGGGGCTCCAAGGGAAGTGGCCCTGAGGAGCGGGGGACAGCAGGGCCACGAGTCAGGGTCGCAGCTCAGCTCAGAGACAGCAAGGAAAAGAGAAAACAAAGCAGGAAAGATCCCCATGCCCCTTCCCACATCTCCAGGCAAATCTGCATCCCAACCCCTCTGATCCTTCCAGAATCATCCCTGAAAGGTGAGAGCTGCGTGAGGAGAGACAGCAAGAACAGCAGCGGGATAATGAGCCATCAAAGCAGCTCTGCCAGGGGAAGAGAGGGAATTCATTAAAAACCTGCAGCTTGGGAGGCAAAAAAAAAGAAAATATGAGTGAGTTAAAATTCCACCTAATGCTCTGTGCCAGCCTAGACCTGGTCCTAACACTGTGACAGCCAAGACCCGGTGCTAATCCTCTGTGACAGCCTAAACCCAGTCCTAACAACCAAAGCCACCAAATTTCCACCCTAGAGGAATTAAAGACACAACCACAGAACTCAGCACTCCGGAGGTTTCAATGGGAAAGGATTCCAGTGCTGAGGGAAGAGTGGTGGAGGAAAGATCCATGGGAAGCTCCCAACCAGAGGATCTCTGACACAAACTGTGCCCAAAGTCCAGCTGGGAAATCCCTGGAAGGTCGTGGCTGTGTTTGCTGTGCTTCCCTGGAAAAGCAGCACTGCTCCACGCTGAGACAGGATAATTCAGGAAAGTTTTGGATGCAGGAGCATTCCCGGGATTTTCTCCATTATGAGAAAATTCCTTCATCTCTCCCTGCTGCAGTTTCAGCCCAGATTGCAGCCCAGAGCTTTTCCTCATCCTCCCCAGCCCATTCTGCAGCTGAAGATGGATTGTGGGCCTGCCCTGCCTTCCCCAGAGGAAGCAATCCCGGCCCTTTCAGTCTTTTCCCAAAGGTTGTGTTTGCTCTCCTTTGGGACAGAGATTCCGACCCTCAGCTGCAGCCCCGGCCCAAGCTGCCAGATTGTGGCATTTATGGGGGAAAAGGACAAGAATTCCTCAAACCACGCAGCCAGAAAGGCAGAGAGGTCTGTGGGGGTGGAAACCCCATGGGACTCTGCCTGCACCGGGATCAGCAGCCATGCTCCCGCTTTTCCACAATCCCCTCCGAGGACAAGCTCAGCTGCCAGCTCAGGATGAGATACTGCAAAGTCATCCCAGTGGCAGCTCCGGGGACATCCAAAGGCAGCAGCAGAGCAGCCTTTCCCTGAAATCCCAGGGAAATCTCCCCTTTCAGCTTATCACCCCTCAGCACTGCTCTCACACTCACAATTCCCTGTGCTCCCGAGAGCCCGCATCCCACGGAACAGGGATTTGCCAAACTGTCCCCTGCTGACAGTGATTCATGGAATTCCAGAAGGGAAGGGACCGGGGAGAAAGAAAATCCAGGAGCAGTGCAAGCTGTTGCCTTTGGATCACAGCAGGGCTGGGAGAAAAGGGCCTCTGGAATTACAGGGATTCGCATCTCGGAGCTGTCTGCAGAACCTCAGCACTGCCGAGGGGAAGGTGTCCCTAAAACCTGGCATAACTGAGGATATTCCTTGAGGGAGAGGTAACAACGCTCCACACATTAAGCCAGACCAGCCCAGATAATAAATGCTGACTATTTCCCAGGAGAAATTCCTGATACTTTTTCAGGAATTGCAGCAGAGCTGGGAGAAAATGACTTATGGGAATTACAGGGATTCACCAGCTCTGTCTGCAGAACCTCAGCACTGCCAAGGGGAAAGTATCCCTAAAACCTGGGATAGTTAAGGATATCCCTTCAGGCAGCGATGCCAGTGCTCCGTGCATTAAGCCATACCTGTCTGGATGGTCAATGCTGATTAAAATGCCTGTATTTTCTCAGGAATTGCAACAGGGTTGGGAGAAAAGGGTTTATGGGAATTACAGGGATTCACCAGCTGTGTCTGCAGAACCTCAGCACTGCTGAGTAGAAATTATCCATAAAACCTGGGATAATTTAAGGATATCCCTTCAGGCAGCAATGACAGTGCTCCACATGCTAAACCAGATCAGCCTGGATCATAAATGATGATTATTTCCCAGGAGAAATTCCTGATTCTTCTTCCTCCCCACCAAAACACTTGGGAGCTGCCCAGCACCAGCCAGAGCAGAGGGAATGAGAACACAATTGCAGCAGCACTGCAAGGAGCTGTGCTGGAAAAGCCACTCAATTACAGACATGCGAGGAGAGGCCCAGGCTGGTTTTCAGGAGGGAAAAATCAAGATTCGGGATTTTTTTTTTTTTCCCCGCAGATTCCCTGTGTGGGTGGCAGGAAAATGGGCTGAAAGATCCTTCAAAAGCTCCTGGGAGATTTTTATGAGCAGACAACTTAAGAGTTGTTGCAGGCAGCTTCCCGAGCAAGCTCTGTGGCCAGCACTCTGTGTCTAGACAGCCTCTGCTGCTTCTTCTTTATATTCCATATTCAGATATTCCATGAATTACTGCCTGGAAAAAAGGGATAGGGCTGGTAGAGATGGGATTCAGGGAGCTGAGACAATGCCAGAACCACTCAGTGGAACTGTAGCTGACAGTGTTCAGCCTCAGGGGGTTTTACAGATCCTGGGGATGGCTTTTGGGTGATTGCAATTCCTGCTGTGCCTGGGACCCTCAAGAGACGTTTCTCAGCCCTGGCAAGAAGAAGGGAAAAAACCCAAAGCCGGTCCAGGCTCTCCTTCCTCTCTCCTACCCTGACGGACAAAGCCCAGCAATCCCAGGGAAGGTTGTCCCAGGAAGCATCAGAAGCTCCCTCACCACTCCTCCACTCCGGAGCCTCCCCAGGGGAGCCGTTCATCCAGAGGCTGCAGCTCCTCCTCGCCCCACATCTGCACCACAGACATCGTCCTCGTGTCACCCCACAGCACGGATCGGGCCAGCCTGGCCCCTCCTCTGCAGCCCCCAGCCCCGCTCAGGGGATGCTCCTGCTCCGGGGGATCCGGGCTCACCCAGGGCAGGGACGCTCCCAGCTGGGCCTCCCCGGGCTCCGGGAGCGGCAGGGAAGGGACACGGCCGGGTTCGGGAGGGGACAGCACGGCTGGAAGGCAGAGCAGCGCCTGCCCCAAGCCCCAGCAGCAGCCTGGACACTGGGAAGCCACAAACGAGGCTGAGATGAGGCGGAGGGAGCAGATCCAGCGGGGACAGTCACTCCTGGGAGGTGGGAAAAGGGACACAAGCCCCAAGCAAACCCCGGCAGAGTCCATGAGCACGGAGCAGGAATGGAAGGAAGGGAAGGCCCCCTTCATCCCAAGGCTGACCCAGGCTCTCCTTCCTCTCTCCTACCCGAGGCTGACAGACAAAGCCCAGCACTCCCAGGGAAGGCTGTCTCAGGAAGGATCAGGAATTCCCTCACCGCTCCCCCCACCCAGGAATACACCGAACACAAACCCAGCTCTGCCTGCCTGGACAAACTCCCCGAGCTTTTCTAAATCCAGCAAAACAGCCCTGGCTCTGTCCCTACCAAACCCCTCTCTCCCATCCCCACACAACTGCTGGAAATCCGGGATACCCCACAGGCAAACCCTCTTTAGCCAGGTTATTTTTCCACCCAGACCCATTTTCCATTGGAGTCTGTACCAAAGGCACAGCTCCCATCTTAGGAGATGCTGGGGGCTCAGGAGGAATCCCAGCACCTCCCAGGCTCCATCCTTCTAAGGGAAAAGCCTCAGTTCTCCAAGCTCAGCTCCACAATCCCAGATGCCACAGGGCTGTCAGAATTCCAACTCAGCTCCTCTGGGAGCTGTGGGAGAAAATAACCCAGAGACCATTCCCTGTCCAGGGCATCAGCCCCAGTTCAGGAGTCAAGGAATTCCTGATTGGGAGGGTGGGCAGGGGCTGGGCTGGAATTCCCAGAGCAGCTGGGGCTGCCCCTGGATCCCTGGCAGTGCCCAAGGCCAGGCTGGAGCGCCCTGGGACAGTGGAAGGTGGGTGGAACAGGATCATTGAAGGCCCTTCCCACCCAAACCATTCCATGACCCCATGACCTGTCAACCATTCCATTCACAAGCCCCACAATCCTAAAAAATAAAGGCAGGAGGACCTTGAGCTCCTCGGTCTCAGCTGACCTGGGCACAGGCAGGGAACAGCCACGGAACGATGCTGGAACAGGTCATGGAAAAGCCCAATCCCAGACACTGGTACAGAGGAGGAATGGGAATAACTGCCAAAGGAATTAGGGAACACAGCTTAACTACAGTCCTGCTGTAACCCCAGCTGGGCTCCCAGCTCTCACCCCTGCAGTTATATTTACATTTAATAGCGTTTCAATTGAAATAATAAAAAATGTAAATATTAAATCTATAGTTTATTTATTTTATTATATATGGTATTATTATAGTATATATATCAAATCGTATATTGCATATTAAATATTAAAATTATGTTATATACCTGATAT